>JAQFJA010000016.1:14660558-14674759 GCA_029874485.1 Naso brachycentron
TTAAACTTAAAAAAAAAAAAATTGTTTTAATATTTTGATGTCTTAAAATAGCTCTTCTATCAATATATAAACATTTAAAGCTAAATACATAGCTAGATGTCTTAAAAATGCCCTTATATAGCAAAAACAAACAGATGAATGGTACTTAGCATCTAGGACTGCATCACTGAACAAAAGAAATTAATGAAATGTCTTCGCTGCATCTTTATTCTTCTCTTCTTTCTTGAAGGTTGTATTGTCCGGCCGCATTATCCAGGAAATTCTGAAGTCTCTTGTGAACCCCTGCTCTCTCATTTTCTCCTCAAACTGCAAAAAAAAAAAGTAATGGAATAATAGTGAGGGAATTATAAAAACACATCTAGGAGACTGGAAAATTAGTAAATGTCAGCGCAAAAACTTGTTTTTTGTTTCTTAACCTGAGCTGTATAAGGGTATATGACTTATTTTTTTGTCTGCCTATGGTCTATTTCCACTGAGAGTAACACTCCACCAATCAAGGTAACATTAGAGATAACTCATTATTTTAATTTTGACTATTTTATGTTTATTAATTGATGCTGAAATGTTTCTGTCACCTTCCTGTTTCAGCCTTTCTTTCCCCCTTCACAGTATGTCAGTAAAAAAAGGACCCCTTATGTCTGTCCTTACCTTCCCACTTGTTTTTTATCTGTAGGCTACCAATGTTTGAGCCACTGTCTGCAGGCAGAAGAGGCTGGAGCTCCTGTTGTTAGCGCTGTTAGCAGTTAGCTGTGGCCTGTAGCTGCATCAACTCGATGATAATGTGATTTTATTTAAAGCGATAAATGTCTAATTGTCTCTTTCTACGATGCATGGCAGGTCAGAATCTTAATCACAGCATAATATAACAGCATTTATGTGATTATTGATCAGCTTTTTAACGTTAGCTGATAGCCAAGCCACTTGTTTGTCTAACGTTAGCCAAGCCCACAACATCCGTCATACAGTCAATGTCAGTGCAAAGTGGTTTAAGGCTGCTTCACTAGTTTTACACGTAGCCCAATACCACGCCTACAAGGATTCAAATTCTGCAAATAATCCCCAATGAAGTGTGGCCAGACCCTTATCGCAAAGTGAATTATGGGTCTGGTTTTCTAGGTTGCTGTACACCCACAGATGAAGAAATATCAATGAACAGACTATTTTTTTCATTTACATTTTTTTAAATACTGATGTTTTGACACAACCCTGAACAGGTTGGAATGAAAGCAAAAAAATGTAATAAATACTCTTTTAAATGCCAAAACTAATCTATCATTTTTGTTTTATTATTTCCAACTGTGCATTTGGAAATGAGCTACAAACATAACACCTGAACCCACACTTGTATGATGACAATCATAACATTTGTTGTTTGCTTGTCCTGTTCATGCTGAGCAACAATGTTATTTTTCAGGGGAGGAGTCTGAATAAGGCTTAAGGCTTCTCAACTCTCCTGCACTGCAACCACTGTCCTTTCTATTTGCTGTATATGATGTATTTTTTATCATGCAAACAAACTAAGCCACACTAAACTGAGCTGATTACCAGATTCAAGATGGCCTCCTCCACAGCACGGCCATTCAAGTCGACTTTGGCTTTCGGTGCTCTCAGCTTCAATTGAAACAACTGCGTCTTGTCTGTTAATAAATTGTAAAAACATCAAATAAATGAACAGTAGATCAGATATATTTGTGTTTGGAAATATGATGCCATGTAATCAAAGTGACGTCATTTAGAGATGAGATCACTCACTGTTACCGCACATGAAATGAAGTTTTTCGTCACAGTTGCTCTCTACCCACTTTCCAAGGTGAGTGGCATTGATCACACTGGCAGCACAGCTCTCACTGGCGTTTGCTGGGTGTCCGTGTTCCCAGTTTCTGAATTTGGAACTTGTTTTATCTGACCACCAAACCCAGACATATCGGAGGAGGCCCATCCAAACCAAGTCCCCGTTTACCACTTCCTTGATAATATTGTTCTCAGTTTCATTTCTCACATGGACCAGGTTTTTTTTGTGCCTCTTGCAGTAGTCTAGAGCATCGCTCCAAGTTTTGTTTTCTTTTATGAATTCATATCTCTCCAGGGACATGGCAGGTAAATCTGAAATAATTTTTAAAGTTCATTTGAATTTTTTTGCACATGAAAACCAGCGGTAAAATATATTTTCTTAATACTTTACTTTAAAACTGCAGTTAACAGTTATTTAAATCATTGATGAATCTGCCAAGTATATTCTAGAATAATTAGGTGATATAATAAATTGAAAATAATTAATACAAAATAATACATTTGTCTAGAAAACTGCAGAATATTTGTAAGTCAACCCCACACCACTCACCAGATCTTGATTCATTATAGCAGACAAATGGTTTTAGTTCACTGCATGAAATATCACTCCAGAAACCCATCTGGTAAACAACACACAACTTATTGCTTTTAGTTATTTCCTTTGGTCGACCTTCCTTCCAACCTTTGAACGTCTCCTTTGACGGAACATATAAGTTCTCATGTGACTTAGACCAAATCCAGGACTTGCGTATGTCATACAGGCCAATCCACACTTTCCCCTCATAACCACTGCCAGCTGCTGCGATCAGATGCTCTATGTCCTCCTCGTTGTATATGGTGGCCAGGTCTGTGTATTTATCCCTGCAGTACTGCTGGGCCTCATTCCAAGTCTTTGGTTCCTCGATCAAATGGTATTGATAAAAGCATGAGCAGAAACCTGTGACAGAATGAGTTACATGTGTCACCTGATTACAAGGGAAGGGATGCATGTCTGCCTGTCACTTCTTGGATTTTCTTGACAAACGTTCATTCAATCAACTTCACTCTTGGCAGGTGTATTGCTGAGCAATCATCACATGAACCACGTGAATATTAAAAATGCAGTGGGAGTGAGTGTAACAGTATGGAGATCTTATTTTTTTTTACAAGTAATTTCTGCACCACTGCTGTTCATATTTTCTGTTTGCTTTAATGGTCATGTATTAATGTGACAATGGCCCAAACTATTGTTAATGCAAGTCTGCAACGTCAGCTGAATTCATCCGGTTTTAAACTGTTTTCCACTTACCTCGGAAGTCAGAATTTGGACCTATTGTGACGTCAAAACTGAATTGATCCTGTTCCAATTATAAGGGGCCATTATTGGCTATTATTGTTGTTAGCACCGTGAGCTACCGCCAATAACAACACACTATGTGATAGTTTTTGCGTGCAAAAGCAACAAAGCATGTCCTGTCTGTGCCGTCTTTTTTCGTCATCCGCGAGAATCAGGAAGCACCGCTGCAGGTCCTGCCGTCTGCTCACTGTGATAATGTGATGTGATTTACAGCAAAAAACATTTACTTGAATGTTTCATGATGCGTGGTGGGTCAGTATCTCAATGAAGGCACTGCCAGACCAAGAGAATCAAATCCACTGAGTGGAGTGGGCAGAGTCTCTAGTCGGGGCTGAGGTTACAACCACCAGCATTTTTACAATTACTGAAGAATGCAGTAAGACACATACAGACTGACCTGAGAAAAGGAGAAAACTCATCATGGTCCTTCTGATTCCTGAGGATGAGAAGTATTCTTCAAAAAAAAAAAGTAAAATACACAACTTGCATATCCAGAATAACTTGTATAGAATTAGAATTAAACACACCAGTTTTTCAACAAATCAAATTTGTGCGACTAATTTGTGAGGCAGCCAAACTAACCTACTTGATGATCATGTAATCTTACAGTTATTTATGCTTCATTAATGTTAAAGTTGAAAAAAGAACACAAAATGGGATTTTGGCTGGGAATCAGAGACAGTTTTTTCCTGAATTTCCGACAGAACGTAGGACTCCAGCAAGACGAGGGGACACAAACTCGTCCTTCTGTCAGTGTTGCTCGGTGCTCGAACACAGTCAATAAGTTTAAATTTTTTAATGTTTTAAAAAGCTGAAAATATTATCAACACTATCTTCCCATTTCTTGTGATTAAATTTAAAAAAAAATGCATCAAGGTGCCTAATATGAATAACAGGAAATGTTTTCATTTTTTTCTATTCTAAATCTAAACATATGTGCTCTATCTGTGTGTAGCATGGATAGACTTACAAATTACATCTCATTGTGCAGCTTTGTGTTTTAAAACAAGACCTTTAAATCTCTCCAGGTGTCACCAGCGTTCTTGGATAAAGTGCGAACTGAGGGGAGATTTTAAAAAAAAAGGTCCACACTTTTAAAAGCATATTTCTTACCTGGACATACTGGACTGCATGTAGGCGACATCTCCAAATTCTTGCCCTTTGTCTAAATCTCTTTTGAAATGCAGCTATTACCTGGACAAATGTTGCAACAATGCCTTCGTACGTCCCTTTTTGATCCCTAGATATGCAAAGCACCGACCATTTCAGCTTGTGACAGATGTAACGTGATCTCTTGCACCTCCTTCTGAGACACTAACGTCCATTAAATCTGTATTATCCCAACACTGATTTGTAAGTTTAGGTGGACAAATTAATTCTATAAAGATGCCAAAAAGTTTCTCACATTGCAAGTTCAAATAAGCTTCTGAACCACATTTGCGGAAAATGTGAATTGACAGAAGTGAAGGTAACTGTGCTTTTCATATAAGTAAACTGCATTGATATATGAGGTCATGGATGGTTTAGAAAGTGTTGCTGTGGTCTTGTGCTGTGTTCAGGATGCAAAGAAGATGTAAAGCTGCGTAAGGTCACGCCATGCAAACAGTATGCTAAGCAGCTTATTCAGTACCTCAGTCCGGAGAACCAATGAGTTGCTTTTAATGGCAAATTCAATACCTGGATCAACAACAGCAGTTTTAAATTAACCATTTGTAAGTTTGTTAAATCATTTTTGTTTAGCCTTTCGCATTTGTAATGAAAAACATGTAACATTTTCACATTAAAATGTCTAAAACCACTATATCTTTGTTGAATATTTTGTTGAGTTGTGTTTTTACATTATTCCAAATGTTTCCAATATGTTCAAACTTGGAGAAATGTGTAATTTACTAAAGGTTCGTTTCATTTCGTCACCAGTTGCTAAGTAACGCGGTAACAACAGGCAGAGAGTGAGAAGGAAGTCGGCAAACATGACTAAACATAATGTGAATCAAACTTTAGTATATCATTTCATCTGTAAACATTTCTGCCTCAGTTGGCCATATATGCCATTTCCGAAACTGTATACTATACTAGCAGTACATACTGACTTGGCCAAAAAATAGTATTTAATATGTTGTATATAAACACAAGCAAAATCTACAGTATGCCAAAAAATTCCCGCATGTATCCTGATTCAGAGGAAATCCCTACTACGCATCGGACCAGTATCTCTCGCTGCTGGCTTTTGCAATATGCATTCCAGGTAACCTGCCTGTGTACTGTAGTGAGAACAGATCGCATACTGATCATTCCTTTAATACGTAGTAGGTGCAGCATGTTGTGCATGCAGTATGCATTATGTAGTACGTAGTATGCAGTAGGGAGTTCTGAAAGCAAACAATCTGCAATTTAGGCTGTTCAAAAATGAAACAAGCCCCATGATCCCACACTGCTTCACAGCATAAGTAAACTGCATCTTTTGTTTCTAATATTTAAAATGATAGACATCTAGTGGCAAAAATGACTAATTGTGTTTCTGTGTGACCTGCAAGTTATAATTTCTAGTTACAAAAACACTTAAGTAAACTATGTCAAAATGACACAAGCAGAATAGATATGTGACATATTTAATAACAGGTACTGCTACTGCGTTCAGCTTCATGGCCTTAATTCAGATGTGGGGAATTTTATGATGTATTTCCTCAAACATGCCCCTAAAAAACATTGTCTTTTGGTAATGCAGTGCAGACATGCAGCATTGCTCACGTCAGACTGGACTGGCCGGTGTGACTTCAGGTGTGACTTCAATGGAAAATGTTAACCATTGGACTCAAGCACCACACCCATGAAGCAAACACACTCATGCAAGAGCTACTATTATGTATTCCCGCGATTTTATATGCAAGCACACATGCACACAAAGTTTGTGCAACAATATGAAGGCATATTACTACTGATATAACTGTGGGTTAAGCCATAAAAGCTGCTAATTATCAGATCAGGTCGTTAGATGAAGCAGACAGAGAGAGAGACCAGTGCTGGGCTCAGGGGAGGGCTGAGCTCATGAATAACTGTTGACGTTACACTTTCCCGTTTTGCTGCAAGCTCTATAATTCATTCATACACATTCATTCAGCACGGGAGTCACCTGCTCTGCCATCACTGAGGACAGAAGTGTGACTGAACGGCTGTACCTAAGAAGATTAACTGTAAGTATGAGAAATACACAGCAACAGCTGAAAAAATATGATAAATTGTTCTGTAGAAAAGAGTGAAGTTGATCTATTTAAATAGCTGAAGGGAACATCTCTTTTTCATGAGCTTGGTATGAGTTCCCTAATGCGCTACAAATATAAGTCACATAGACTGGTGAAATATACTTGATTGAAATGCATGCAGTTTTTCAAATGTTACATAACATCCAGTGTGGTCAAAAGGGTTTAAAGGTCACCATTTCTACATGTCTTTTCATAATCAGCTTACATTTTACGCTGAGGAACTTGTTTTTCTTTCAAACAGTGGCAGTTAATATGACTGAAAACATATATCCTGGTTAATGTGTGATCGAATGATAAGATAGGCTAAAGGTTGTTTCATTTAGTCAGGGCAGGCACGAGATCTGTGTAAGGCCTTAAGCCTGTGTGGGAATACTTGGACTTAATAAATATAATAAATGTGCCTTTTAAAGTATTAATAAATGACATATAAAATGTTTTCTAGGTGAGTTGCTAATAGTCCGATTTTGTTACTTTGAGCTAGCTGTTTCCCACTGCTTCCAGTAATTATGCTAAGCTAAGCTAACCACACCATCTTTTGTCTGTAGTCAGTTGAAAAAACAAGCCTTTTTTTCTGACCAACCAACAAACAAAGAAACAAATAAACTCTAAATTAGCAGATATCCCATGTTTGCAAACATTTTTAAGTAAGAAATTAAATCCTGTTATTTCTACAGTCACATTTCAGTGACTGAGCCTGTGTTCAGTTAACAAGCATGTTCACAGTTGTAACATCTCTTTAAAGGTTCATAGTTTGCAAAGTTAATGTTTATTGGACAAAGAAATTCACAGTCAGATGTTCATGACCGCCTAAACCCAAGAACTGTCACTGTTTTCACAGACAAATTGAATGTTTGCTGGTATAGGATGTTAGGAGGTACTATCAAAAAAAGTTTGACTTGACACACAAATGGTCCTTAACTATGTAAACTTAAAAGATTTTAGGTTTTTTAAAAAAACAATGCCTTACTGTTCATTTAATGCTAGATTTAAAAAAAAAAAGTGTGATTTGAGTTTCCATAATTTTATGTTTCTTCGTCACTCTAAACTGCATAAGTACCTACAATTCACTACACTACATTCCTGTTTAATGTAAACAATGTCAGTGGTGGCAATTAATTCACATATTGACTGATGGTATGCAGTAAAGTAAATAAAGTTTTATTTGTTTGGTAATTTTTTCTTGTAGAGAATCCCTGAAATGACACATATTGGACTACGGTCCCTTATCTGCTGCTGCTTTTCTTGTAGATGTTCATAGTATATGAAACCAATCATTAAATGGATAGATAGATAGATTGATTGATTTTTTTCATATTATTATATTTATTTATTCAGTTTGAGAAGCACTGACTGTAGTATCCACAAAAAGGACCTTACAAGTGAAAAAATAACATTTTTAACTTACATTTTACTTTACTTTTTTCACATTGGTAATTAATAATTGGTGTACTGTGGTAATTCTATAATTTTTCATAGGTAGGCAACTATAGGTGTGTCTGGTATGTATGTTTAACCGTGAAAAAAATGACTAATAAACCAAGCACGTCAAACAATGCAGGGTGTATAAGTCCTGAAATTCAAGATGTGCATGGTTTCTAGTATTTACATAGTTATGGCCTTACTTGACTAATAAACATCTAGAAGGTTGTCAACTCTATTTAAATATATTAAAATAATAATATCAAACGTGTTTTAGACACTAAACAAAATGTTTTATTCATCACAGAGGTTCTTTCTACCTGTGATGACTGCTGTGTTTACTCTTGTAGATACTAATCTCTCCTTGCACTTCCTCTTATCTAAGCTCCTTCCAGGCAACTGATCACCCAACTTCCTTATTTTTGTTTGTTACTGTTCTGCAGACAATGGCTTCATCAGGTTTTATGTTACCAGAAAAACAGTTCCAGTGCACCATCTGTCAACAAGTGTTCACCGACCCGGTCACCACTCCCTGCGGACACAACTTCTGCCTGGTCTGCATCCAGAGTGTGTGGGGCAGCAGTGAGGTCTGCCAGTGCCCCACCTGTAACAAATCATTCAGCCCCCAGCCAGAAATAAGCATCAACGCTGCCTTCAAAGAGTTAGCAGACACATTTAGGCAGATAATAGTCTGCTCATCGGCTTCACCGCTGTCTGCAGCCAAACCAGGTGAGGTGGTGTGTGATGTCTGCGCTGCGACGTCGCTGCAGGTAAAGGCTCTTAAGTCCTGCCTGGTGTGCCTGACCTCGTACTGTGAAACCCATCTGGAGCCTCACCAGCGAGTCGCCACCTTGATGATCCATAAGCTGATAGAGCCAGTAAAGAACCTGCAGGACAGGATGTGTAAGAAACATGAGAGGCTGCTGGAGATGTTCTGCAGGGACGAACAGAAGTGTGTGTGCCGGTTCTGCACCGAGACTGAGCACAAAGATCACCAGGCGGTCACAATAGAGGATGAGAGTGGCGAGAGAAAGGTATGAAGAGTATTATTTTCTGTATTATAAGGATTCAGGCAAGATGGGTTTCATCTGATCAAAATCAATCTGTATCCACTACGAATGTCTAGATAATATATACAGTGGGAATTAACTTTAATTTCCTTGTGCAATTCTACATTGATCAGCCATGTGTGAAAGTGTTAGAGAGAAACAAACAAAATGTCAAATAGAGTCCCATCCCCGTAGACTTTTCTTTTCATATTTGTGACAAAACCAAAAGCAAACAGGCTGCATTAAATCTTGAGCTTCGTTGGTCTCCAGGGTGAGGCCCTATTTTTGTCAGCTAAGAGAGAGACAAGGAAATATTGAAGTTTTATAGTTTTTGGGTTGAATTAATCACTCCGGACCCTCAACCTGTATGATATGCTATGAAATCCCGTACATTGTCCAATTTTTAGTTGTATGTGCATACATTTGATTCCGCATCTACAGTTATTTCTTTAAAATGGAGTAATAGTCTGATTTGTTAGGACAGTTGCATATTTACAGTCCGCCAATGAAAGTTCTTAGTTTCTCTTGTGCCTGTTTAGGTCCAAATGAAGAAGACTGAGGAAGACTTTCAGCAGATGATCCAGGAACGACTGAGGAAAGTGGAGGAGATTAAAAACTGCCTGAAGCTCAGCACTGTGAGTCCTAATGGGAATGTAAATCCCTAACCTACAGCATTTGAAGCATACAGAACCCAACTGGTCATCATGGCTCGTGTTTCAAATATATTGTTTTATTTTGCAGTTTCTCTCCCTTTGTGTCATGTTTTGTTTCACTCCCTGTCTGTTGTCCTACCCTTTCTGACCGATCATGTGTTCCACCTGTCCCTTGTTTCATTTGTCCTTGTTTGTTATTTTGTCCTTTTTTTTTCCCTTAGTTTTTGGATTTCCTTTTATTTGCTCTCTTAGTTTTGTGTGTAATGTTTAGATCTGTTTATTTTATTAAAGGTTGCTTTTTGTTTATTCTACCTTCCATAATGGTGTTTTGCTTTTATGTTCCTTGTTTGTAATCCTGACACTGGTATAAACTTAAACTAACCTGTACTCTTCGTTTACAAGTCTTTGCCTACATAGTCACAATCTGTGGCCATGCTTAGCTATCCATGCCTACTATCCAGGAATTGGTTCAGTAATCTGTGTCCACTATTCAAAAAGCTGTGCTCATATTCACAATCTGTGCCCATTATCCAGTATTCCATGCCCATGGTGTAGCCATCCATACCCACTGTGTGCCCACTAATTACTAACCTGTGTCCACATTTACATTCTATGAGTGCGGTGTAGCCATCCATACCCAATATCCCAAAATCCGTGCCCATTGTTCAGTAATCTGTGTCTATGTATTCACAATCCATGTCCATGGTATAGCCATCCGAGTCAACTATTCCACAGTCCGTGTCTAGGTATTCACAATTCTTGGCCACTATTTAGTGAGTCATGCCCACACATTCACGATTCGTAACTATGGCTTAGCCAACCATCCCTATTTTCCGTTAACATTTCCACTGATTCACAATCTGTGCCCATGGTTTAGGAACCTTTATTAACTGTTTAGCATCCATATTTTTACTCTTTGACATATTTGTCCTTACATTTTTATCCTTGTCCAGTTGAGTGCAGAGAAAGAGATAAAGGAGAGTGACCGTCTCTTCACTTCCTTGATTCGCACCATCAAGGAGAGACAATCTGAAGTCAACACAGATATCAAGGAGAAGCAGAAAGCAGCTGAAAAGAGGTCAGAGGACCTCATCAAAGAGCTGCAGCAGGAAATCGATGAGCTGCAGAAGAGAAACGCCGAGCTGGAGGAGCTGAGAAGCACTGAAGACCATCTGCACCTCCTTCAGGTTACATTCAGCCTTAAACTGTGGTGAACACAGGATTTTTAACTTATGGGGGCTTCTAGGTCATTTAAGTAGTCAGAACTAGTTAAAGGGAAAGGGTTTCTTTTTAAGATGTTTTGGTGTCACTCCATGCGTTTTTGTCTCAGAGAAAGAATTTTTTTGTAGTTTATAGTTTTCTGAAGTTGAGAGAAAGGTCTCTTTGTTCCGATCTCATATTAGGCAGACTACGAATGTCGACATGAAGGACAGCTCTCTTTAGGAATCACTGCACTTCTCATATTCACATATTTACTCAAATTTCTTGCGTTTCTCTTTGGTAGAGGTTGCCCTCTCTTACGTCCCCTCCACCTTCCAGGGAGTGGATGGAGATTAGCGTCCACCCTGAACTCTGTGTGGGGACAGTGAGGAGAGCGCTGTCTAAAGTGGACAACACCTTAAGGAATGAACTGGACAGTCTGAAGCAGGGAGGTAAAGTGAACGGAAAAGTCTTGTCTGCATAGAGCATAAACTGCGTGTGCAGTTTGGACTGCAAAAACATCAAGTATAAAACGTTCCTCCAAGATTCACTCTTAAATGTTGCTTCATGTCAAATTTTATTTAAATTAACAAATCTAACAGAACTCATTTATCTTACCAACAGAGATGAAGAGGATGCGGAAATATGCAGGTAAGACCACACTAAACATAACTGCATCCACCAGGTAGGTGCTACATACTAGTGGTTCTTAGTGAGACACCCCCCGCTAATATGCATTGGACCCCTCAGGTCCAATGCATATTAGATTGTTGCATTGGCTTACAGTTAAAACAAGGACTGCCCGTTGATCCGACCACCCATTATTCCAACCATCCAGTTGTCTATCAAATGCCCACTGATCCGACGGCCCGTAATTCCAACAATACATCCACCAGTCTCTTTCACCCATGGCTCGTCTCGTTTCATTTCTTTTGCTTAGGCAAGATATAGCCTATGAATTGTTTCTTTGTAGGCTACCATATTTCATGTCCCGTTCCTTTTGTTTGATATATTTTTTGGCATTAGACCCTTTAATTATTTCAATCTTTCCTTCCCCAAATGGTAAAGGTTAGAAAAATTGCAGATATAGGGTGTAACACTCTATAGACGTTTCACATGGCGGGTACAGACAAGGCAAAGGGTATGTCAACTGACTCTGAGGCCTGAAGGGGGACAACAGTCACCTTGCACATCCCTGATCAGAATGGGGCTAGGTCTGGCGAGTGCATTGCTGGACCAGTGGGGTGTCGGAGCAATGGGTTTTGCGGTGTCAGAATAATGGGATGTTGAACCAGTGGTGCATTTGTTGGACTATTGAGTGGTGAGAATAATAGTTCAGAAAAATGACACGGCACCTTTATAAAATGGTTAGACTTGTAATGTTGAATTTGTGTTACCCACTTGTATCACAAAGAGCAGCAGCTGCAGAGGTGGGCACAGATTTGGTGGATTTGTTGTGGATTTTACATCAGTTTAACCTCTCTTCACTTTATCTTCCCAGCTGACGTGGTTTTAGACCCAGACACTGCTCATCCAAATATCGTCCTCTCAGCTGACGGAAAGCAGGTGGGACGGGGCGAGCTGCTGCACATTGTGCCTGACAACCCTCAACGTTTCGACCCTGTCATCTGCGTTGTGGGCAAGAGAGGTTTCCTGTCTGGGAGGTTCTACTTCCAGGTCAGCTTTTTCTTTGTTCATGAATAAATTTATCAGTGTCCAACCAATATGGAATTTTTTTGAGCAGCCGATACTGATACAAGGGAGCAAGAAAATTCTGATATCCAGTATATTGGCTGATATATACATATGATATCGACTTAATGTTCAATCGAATATTTGTGACAAATTTTATTCCAAATATCAGTGCAATGAACTGTGCAATCCCAAATCTCATTTTTCCCCTACCCCTAAGTTCCACAGGGCAGTGGTTGAAATCTGCCCCAACAAAATGGGTCACCCCTTCAAGAACCTGATATGTAATCTGTAGTCTCTAATGGCTTTCACAGTAAACAGACGTGATATGTTTTTGCCAGAGCTGTACAACATGATTTTATGCACCTCAGGATTATATTATGAACACAGACGTGACAACCTGTCTGGGACTTTCACAGCTGATACAGTAAAACAGTAATGGTTATATCAGCCATAGTTAATAATAGGAAATTGAAAGTCCCCCCCCTCAAAAGGGCTAAATAAGTGGGCTGTGTGTATTCCCTTCACTCACAAGAATGATGCAGTTGAACACAAATTATGATGTAGTGGAGTATACAAGGTTTGGGTCACCAGCGTTGTCATTTCCGCAACATTCTTGCCTGTGATTCACACTGCAAATCTCACATCCCTTTGAAGTTTGTCCCTGAAAAATCTACTATAAAACACTACTCGAAGCATTTTTGTTTTTTGCCTTTAAGAACAGTTTTGGAGAACTTAAACACTGATACCATTGTGATATATGTGACAAGTCAATGTAGGCTGTTGTTATCAGCAAATTGGTATCAGTCTGGCCCTAGAATTTATCATAACTGTTTCTGTGAGATAGCACTTATTGCCTTCAGAATCAACCAAGTAATTTAAAGTGTTCATTTGTATTTAGTTACCGTGTTCAATTTTTTGATTTTCTTTTACATCAACAACAGGTTGCAGTGGGAACAAAAACCTTCTGGGACCTGGGTGTAGTCAAAGAGTCTGTCAACAGGAAGGGGATGATCACCTCCAAGCCGGAGAACGGCTACTGGACAATGCGGCTGCGGAGCGGGGATGAGTATCGTGCTTTGGACTCCCCCTCCGTTCTCCTTCCCCTCAGGGAGAGGCCGCAGACTGTCGGAGTGTTTACTGACTATGAAGCGGGGACTGTGTCGTTCTTTAACGTGGAGGCGAGGTCTCACATCTACACCTTCACAGGGTGTTTGTTCTCAGAGAGGATCTTCCCTTTCCTCAGCCCGGGTGTTTGTGACGAAGGGAGGAACTCAGCGCCGTTGGTCATCACTGCTGTTGATGTTGAGACATAGACTTGGGGCTTTGATGGTGTTTGGAAGCTGAAAGATATGGTTCTGGATTTAATAGTGGAGTAACTGGGTTTCCCATAAATGCATAAGCTATTCTTAAAATTGTGATGTCCCATGCAACATATAAGTATCACAGCCTTGAACCTTTTACGCATAATTAAAAAAGTTTTACAACTGTGGATCATTTTATGTCAAACTGTAGAAGTATCTGTACTGTGCATGATGAGAATGATGCATAGAGCACCAGAACAACAAACACTGGATTTTTACATCAGCCAATCCGTTATTATTAAAAGATGACCCATAATTCTTTCACTCGCTTTCAAAACAAATGGACGCATTAACTAGATCAAGATCTTTACTACATTAAGCTGGATTCTTTCACTCTTCTTGTTTTGCAAATCTTTTGCATCAGTCTCGACAAACCTTCCATGTTTCCATGTGCTTTGCATTCTTAGAGGCAATTCTTTAATCAAGCAAGGACAATA
>JAQFJA010000016.1:14713544-14724380 GCA_029874485.1 Naso brachycentron
TACAGTGACTTTGACTGTTATGTCTTTGTCTCTTATGTGATCATTGACAAAATCTTCATTCTCCAGTACTTATGTTTATGATCAAATGCCTGCACATTTAATGACATTACCATCAGTCTTACTGTACTTTATTTAGTGCTAATTAGCTAATGTTAGCATTTTAACATCCTGAACAAGGATGGTAAACATTTCACCCTGCTAAACACAAGTGTAAACCCACCACGATGTTCCCCAAAGGTTTATAAACAACTGCTTTGCAGCCTTGAATTTGCTGTCATGGCAATTTTGTTTTTCAGAACCAGAAGTGGCCATATTTGGATGAGTGGGTGGAGCTTGGATGTGCATTGCTAAAACTTTGTTTTGATTGGATCTGACTAAGAACCTGAGGAAGTCACATCCCGAGTATACCATACTTCATCATCTAATACACTTTAAAAGGGAGCACAATTTATAAAATGAATCATAATATACATCATGCAGTATTGAAAAAGACTAAAAACTAGCGATTGAGGCCATAAACTTATCAGGGAGATGTTTACTAAGGTGATAAACCAAGTGAAAAGTAGGGTTATTATTGTCTCAATAAAGTTACATACAATCTGACTTCTTTTGTAACTGGTGCCATTGCCTCCTGCTGGCCATTTAAAAGAATGCAGGCTAAGACCTCTTGCATTGGCTTTACTTTTCTGCCTGAAAGTTTCGTCAACTATTTGCGCTGTCTATGGCTGAACATCAGCATGCCAACACTAGGCGTTTTTGGACTGAACAGTTCTAGGAACTATTTGAGAAGAACTGTCCACTGGGGAACTCCTGGGGAACTTAACACCTTTGAGGGCTTTTTTTTCATTGGCATTTGCACCACCAGTAAGCTAAGTAAACTGGCCAACAGTTGGTATACTAACGTCACTTCTAAGCAACTTGTAACATCACAAAACAACAAATGAAGGCTAACGTTACTGTATTAAGGTTACTGCTCCAGTATGTGGCAGTAACATACCATAAATAAAGTGCCAAACGCCATTAAATCTCACTGAAGATAAAACGAGAAAACAACAGCGATCTTGTTATGAGCTCTGGTTTGTATTTTGTGTCGTCTTGTTAATACAGCTGTCAGGTTTTTAGAAATGGCAGTTGCCGTTGCTGGCTCCTGAGTCCGACCAATCAACGTACACTTACGTCACTGTGGCTCCTCATGTGCTGTGAAAGTAACTACTCTGGAGAAATGCTAGCATTTCTCGAGTTGCTAAAGCACAACATGCTGCTTTACCTCATGATGGCCTGTAGTAAAGTCCCTTTTTCTCCTCCTCTCTTGCTTCTTCTTCTAGCCGAGAAATCCAGTGATGACTCCTTCCACCACTCCCTCTTCAAGCTCTTCAGCACGAGTCCTCAGTCCTTCATCAGCCTCCTGCTGCTGGGTGTGACCGTCGTCCTGTCTGGCAGTATCTACGTGTGGGTCCTCAGATATGTCTGCATAGGCTGCTGCCAACCCATCTCCATCAGCCCTGAATCAGAAATCCTGCCTGGGATGGTGTGAAGCCGTCAGCTTCTGTCTGAGTGAATTAGAGAATCACTCACTCACACGCTAGCTATCAAGTCACACAATATACTTCCCCTCCTTCACAGGTAAAAATGACTGTCTTTGGACCTGTGAATTGGCTCTATTCACAGGAGAACTGGGACTCTGATGTGAGGAATGAATTGACACAACGTGTGACAGGTTGCCCATAGCTCAGAGAAAAGACTTTTTCATACCCTAAGGACAAATTTTTCATGTGACCAGAATCTGTGGATCACTGATCACAGTAAATTAGTATTTTTAGCATGATTCAAGGTTTCAGGCTCCTTGATGTTTTTCAGCGATTCAGTTAAAGCTGATGGCTGTTTCCCTGATTGGAAAATAACCACAAAAGAAAAGCTTTGAATAGAGACGTTGTCCTCTTGCGGCGGGGCAACCCTCTGTCTATATTTGTCTCAAGAAAATAACATACAGATGACAGAAGAGTCATTACACAGACTTTCCAAATGATGGACGGGGACGATCAAGTCTGTATCTGAACGGGTTCAATTACATTTCACCAGTGTCCTTCGTCAGCTTCATATCGCTTAAAAGCTGGTTGATTAAATAAGTGATCTGAGAGAATCCGGAGCATGCACAAGGTTTAACAACGGCAGCGGCATTCAATATTTTAGCCGGGAATTATGCATGCCGACACATCCATGACCTCCCACCCACACACAAGACACTATCGCACATGAACATGTTGATCAAAGGGTTTTTGTGGACGCTGTGGAGCAGAACATAAATGAGTGAACTTTTTGATCTCCATATGTTGCCAGCTTTTATTGATTCATACAGCGTTCAGAATCCATATCTCAGACTGATTTAAAGACTGAATCTGTTTGACATTTGCCTGACATGACCGACCGGCAGGAAAAATCTGTTGCTCTGCACCAATCAGATGGATTTTTGACAGTGAAAATCATTTTCCTTCATGACTGTGTGTGTGTACGTGTTTGTAATGCTTTGACAGTGACAAGGGTTTAAAACCATTGACTGTATTATAAATAGAAGACAGAACCACCGTGACGTCACCCATTGGTTTGTGGAGTTCGACGTCATGGCAGCCGTCATCTTGGTTTTTGGAACCAGAAGCGACCATATTTGGACAAGAACGTGGAGTTGAGGATGCGCTACCATTGATGTCAATGAATTTTGCTTAACTTTAAGCCTTAACATAACATAAATGAGTGAGTTACTTAAAAATTCACCTCTGTACAGCTGTCATGAATGGTTAAATAGTAGGGGTGTAAGAATACATTTTAACAATACAATGCGTATTTCGAAACATGGTTAGTGATACGATACAAGAACGATATGGGCTTATTTAGAGCAAAACGATATGATATCACATAGGAGGTAACACATGGAAAAGCTTAATACGCTGAACTGCACAAACATCCAGTGAAAGGACTCTATTCAATCAGTGTGGACCACAAACACAGACTGAAAATCTCTCGTTCTCCCGGTGCTTTACTGCCATGATCCGCAGTTATCCAAAGTAATGCTGCTGACGCAATACACGACCCTGAAACATCAGAGCATGAACTGGAGTAATGTTTACTATTATGAGTGCGAAAAATACATCCACACAACAACATTTGACGTGCTAAATACAAGTCACAAATTCTTAGAATCGATACAATCGATTTTTGCTTTGAAAAATGATTTTAGATTGATACAAGTCACTCCAAAAGGACGATTTGCTGTTTACCTATGGATGTAGTTTGATCGTAGGGATATAAATCGATGCATCGATACATTGGTGTTTTGTTACACGCCTATTAAAAAACTAAAGCGAGCAAATCTACATCTTTCTACCAGGCTGTAAACATGATTATTTCTGCTGTAAAGTGGGTTAAGATGGAATTATGCTTGTTGCGAGGGTCAGCGTAGCCAAGAGACCTCACACAGGCAGACACGGCTCTCAGAGAGGCTGCTGTGCGGTGGAAAATCACCTGGCTGTACACGTCCGAAAATATGTAACTATGCTGAGGAAGACCTGCAGAAAAAAAGGTTGGATATGGGAGAATATCGGTTTGCAGCGAGGAGACACTGTGTAGATTATAAAAGCCCCAAATGTTTTCTCGTCATGACTCTGCGTCTCTCATTTCCATGCTGCTGTCCAGCTTTATTTTTTTAATATGTGGCTCTATGGGGATTGACTCACTTTTGGAGCCAGCCTCAAGTGGCCATTCAAGGAACTGCAACTTTTGGCACTTGAGGCTCCATTTTTCAGTCCGGATCAAAACAGAAAGTTGTGTTCTGCTATGATCCAACAGAGACATGAGGGGAGCTGCAGATTCAGGTGATTAATCTCTTAATATGCCACTTTGGTTTCACTTTGTAATCGGATATATAGCAATTGTAGCAACACAGATTATAGGTAAAGCTGAAGTTAGGTCTCTGGAATGTAATGATTGTTGATTAAGCTCATTTCTGCTGGGGCATCTCTGCGGGTTAATCCAGCCATGAAGATATGTTTCCCTTCTCTCCGTGTTCCTGTGTATATTAATGCCTGTGTGAATGGTGCTCTGTTTACTGGCAGCCTGTGCTGGGTGTGTCCAGGCTCTTACTGTGTCCTTAAAGAGGTCTATGACCACTGACATGCCAAGTAGTTTCAATCTAATTTTTACTTCAGTTAAAGTAACACATTAGTATTCTTGGACATTTATCTGAGAGATTTTAAGAAGGAACAAACAGAGTGTGTTGCATCAAGGTTGATTGTGTTCCTAGAGGTTATGTAGATATGTTGATTTTTAATGTCTGCTCTGCTGATGTTGTTTTTTATTTCCTATGTTTGTAAAGAACTTTGGTCAACTCGTGTCATTTTAAATGTGCTGAAATAAAAGTTTCACTTGACTTACACTCAGATACAAGAGTGACCGACCAGTGTGTGCAGTATGCACAAAAAACAGTTTGACAACGGGCACTTTAAAAGCCTCGTGGAATATGAAGATGCATTGAAAGAAGATGATGCAAAAGAAAAAAGAAAAAGAAAAAATGTGGTACACTGCCAGACAAGGAGCTATAATAAGCAAAACAATCTTTTTTTAAGAGGTTATTGTGCACCTCCAGTCATTCTGATACTGGAAGTTTAGGAAAATATGAACATGAATCATTGGAAACTAGAGAACTGAATGTGATTTATCGTAATGAAAGGTGACGCCCAACTCCACTGAAGAAAGGAGATTAAGAAATAAGAATAATAACTACTTGAATCATAAGTAATTCTTATATTATTTTCATTCTTCTATTTTTTTGCTGTTTTATGTTTTTAATTACCAAAACTATAAATATTGTTAAGGCATAAAAGGAAAGAATTTTTTTCTCTCTCTCTTTTTTTTTATTGCCTTCTTTGCTTCTCCTCTACAGTTGAACTCCCTTTGACCCGCCACACTCCCTGCTCCTTTCATCTCGGCTGCCGTACAGGCTGCATGCCCAGACGAAGCATTCCTCAGGCAGCTACAGACACACACTTGACCTTTGTGCGGAGCATGTGTGAAAGGGCGGGTGTTGCTCAATTATCACACAGCAGCAGCATCATGGGAAAAACTTCCTGAGCTTCAGTCTGAGGTGGAATCACCACGCTGAAGCAAATCCATGGCACTGATGCACCAGCAAAAATCACTTTTAATGTAGATAATTGATTCTTTAAAGGTCCTACAGAGAACTCCAAACCATGACCACGGAGAATCTTGATCACTGATGACACAGAGATACCATGTGGTACCAATGCTGTTATTCTATTGGCTCACAAGCCTTAGGTCATCTTAGATAGAGGTAAACCAAAAATCGTTTTGGACTCGACAAAATTCTTAAAATCATTAATTGACAATCACTATAATTTTTTCGGGAAAAAGCATCACTTTTGCCCTGTGCCTTTCTAAAATCTCTGTGGATTTATCATTATTTTTTTTATTGTTTATCTCCATATAAATTTCACCAGTAAATTCTTAAACATTTTTACAAGGATATTTGCATCCAGTCTGTACTGATTCTCCCAAAAATAGATTGATTGCTGCTGTGTGACTTTTTCTTATGTATATAATATATATTTAAAATGTGCAGGTTCCCAAACTGGGGACCGAGACCCCCTACGGTGTCGTGAAACACAGGGGGGGTCGTGACATGCCTTCCAAAAAAACAAATAATTTTAAAACATTTTTTCCATCTTTTAAAATTTTTTCTAGTATATTTTCAGAGCCCTTTAAATCATCTGTGCCTGTTGTTTTATATTCCATCCATGATTGCTGCCATGCAGCACCACATGTTGCATAATCAGGTCTCGGTTGTGCCACTTTTTCTAGGAAACTTTCCTTTCGTAACCGAAGAGTAAAGATAGAGGCGATCCAGACAAGAGCTGTCCTTTCATAGCTCCTCCAGTGTGATGTTGAGCTCCTCCATTGATCGTAACCATGGTAATCACAGTGAAAACTATCCTCTCTGGCCCTCCGTAGTCCTCTCACACATTATAGATGACCTGTGTGCACCTTTGGGTTTGTTGCTCTCCATCTATTTTTTTTTTTTTTTGTCTCTGTGAGTATTTTCAGCAGACTATGTCCTTGTCAGTTGCGTGCTGATGGATTTATTCCTATCTCTCTGAGCATATTGGCCTTCGGCAAGGCAGCGGTTCATCCCATGATTGACGGTTGCTGATAGGACTCCAATCCCGGCTGAGAGCCTGTTGCCAGGGGCCGCATCCATGCAGTTGCCATGGAAATAGGGAGTTCAGCCCTTCTGCCTGCAGATGGCAACACAGCACTCCAAGAGAGGAGGGAAGGGATGAGTCTGTTTTGGCTGAGAGGTGAAATAAGGTAGCGATGCCCCATAAGGAGCAGGATGTAGGCTTCATTTTATGGCTTACATGTTCACCCTGAGTTCACCTCAGCCTCCTCCGGGTGCTGCAGCTCCTTTCAATTACATGCAAGTCCGGCTGAGACTCAACATTCCCCGCAGGCATCAGTGAGACCGTCTGCCTGCCAGTCTTTGTGCTGCTGTGAATCAATTCTTCATGTGCAATTGCTCGTTTTTACACGATCCAGTGAGGCAATGTTTGTATGTTTGGTTATATCTCATGAGACTTGAGAAGAAAATGTACTAGAAGGACTGCCGTTGCTGCAAGGACATGACTTCAAATCATCTTTTCAAATGAAAAACAGATTTAGCCCAGTGTCGCAGCTGCTGTGGCACATAAAAGAAGCTGATATTTTTTCCCTCGGTGCACGCTGGCGAACCTTCAGCTGTGACACAGAGCATGCAAAACTGGGAACTGAACCCTCTCTGGCAGCGGGTGCAGCCCTAACCACTTCCATCTATTATGGTTGCATTTCCTATTTCCTTGTTTCTGCAGCGTGCACCGTCTTTTTCAACATGCACAGCCATTCACACCTCATCAGGTCTGGCAGAAATGAGTGAAAAAGCCACCAGATGAGCTCAGCTGGGCTGACAGTTGCTTATAGCCAGATCACATGCAAGCACACACACAAACAATTTGGGCTTCCAAGTGCTGATCAGTTCTGCTGGCTGTCAGAGAGTGTTTCTCATTACGGCACTGGACAGTTCATCGTATCAATCATCACATCTTGGAGAGTCTTTTCTCTCCTGTGGGGAAGGAGAGGAGAGGTCATTGGAGGTCGACAAGCAGCTGTGGATTCCAGGAATTCACCTGCTGCAACCGCTGCTGCTGCTGCTGCCACCGCCGGGGTCAGTGTGCAGAATTTCTCACACAGGCCGGAAATACTGCAAACTGCACCTGATTCTCTGAAACTGAAAAGAAACTGTCAGAGAGGCCGAGACACACATGCACAGACACACACACACACACACACACACACACACACACACAGGAAAGATCAGTCAGCGAGATATGTTCTCACTCCACCGCTTTCTCATGTCCTCCTGCACTCTCAGTCACAGCTCGTGCATGCTTTCAAATGTAAATAAAGATTTTGACAGACTGCTGACATGCATCCAAGCAGGCTGTAATCAATGCAAACCACTTATAATGACCGGCAGCAGCAGCACTGCGGTACCTAATTGCATATTTAAGCCTACTGTGCGACACACAGCCGACTCCCGCCAGGGATATTGGATGCATTCTGCTCTAAGATCCCGTCTGATGCCCACTGAGTTGTGCACCGTGCAGCATGAGCGGTTCCCACAGATTTTTCAGCACACCGTGTTCCACATAGTCTGCTGAAGTCAAACAAGGACACGGTGTCTGAGGAATAATTTAATACGACCTTAAATTTGGATTAGTGCGGCGCAAGAGATGCCCAAATACAAAGAAAGCGCAGAGATTCAAGTCGGTTTGCTGCTGCTGCTGGTGCAGAAACGCCTTCATGATGTGAAAAGATGTGAAATTTGATACGTTTGTTCCCTTATTTCCGCTACAATTTAAACCGTGGCACCTTAAAGGCTACACTCACTCCTCAGGTCTTGTCCAATAGACTTTGGGGGCGTTCAGCAGCTGTAGGAAATATAGCAATTAATTATGAGCGCACATGAACAATGAAAAGAAGTAAACACTGGATTTTTTTTCTTTTTCTCAGTAGCCTAATCTACGTGAAATAAATTACTGCAAAAAATATTACGCGTTTTTATTTTATTTTCCTTCTTCGACTATTTTATTTGTGTTTTTAGTAAAACTGATATTGACATGCAATGTTTTTTCCTGAGACATGTGCACAATAATTCATCAATATATTGCACATTCCATTCTACATACAGGCCCACTCGGATTTTTATCATATAATCTTTTATTTTATGTACCTACTTTTGATTCCTGACCTATCATACTTGTTTTTTCTCTTTCTCTTGTCTTTTAATATGCCTACGTACATTGTTATTGCAGTGTGAGCCACCCATGCAGCTGTGCAAAATGTATATTTTTGTTCTTTATTTTAGTTTACTGCTGGCTTTTACTGTTACCATAAATCAATTCAATTAATCAATATCAAGGAAACTTGCTTGTTACCACCACATACAAAAAAATCAGTGTCTGACAAAGAAAATAGGCAACAAAAAGGATAAAGTTGACCCAGAATACAAGGTGTGGTCTCAAAGTGCTTTCTTTATGAAAGGCATGGTCACATAACCAAAAAGTTTTAAAATTATAATATATAACCATAAAACAAAAAAATCATCATATTTGGCAGCCTGGATGTAGCCAAGCTGCGTACCAGTACTTATCCAAAAATCTAAATGAGTCTTTTAGCCTATTTTTTTCATTGATAAATCAACTGGGAATCATCATGACTGAAGTCAAACCTCTACAATTACTTTATGTTACAAAAATGGATAAGTTGCCAAAAGATTAAAAAAAAGGAAAGAAAACAGGACAGTGATAAAAGGCAACTTTAAAACTAGAGCATTTGAACGTACTGACGGCGGTAGGATGATAGTATCCTGGATTCCGAGCCCACGGCGGACACGCGAAAGCAGCACAGTTGTGAGATCAGCTGATTTTTTACGCTGCCATTTTGTCCGGCAGACAAGCAAGCAGCCAGTCAGTCCGTAAAGAGAAACCACTGGCGAGACTTTTAAGACAGCAGCGCGGACGGGACTGTCGGTGAAAAAAACAGCCGATAATGCGGAGTCGACAGCCGAATGACAGCACCAACCGAGCCTGAGGACCGTGAAGGGAAACGCCAGAGTTAACGGAGCTGTCATTTTTAACTTAACGGCTCCGCCGGCTCCGCTCTTCAGTCACAGACCACAGGCGCTCGCTCGCTCTTTGGCTCTCTGGCAGTTAGCTAACCCCGCTAGCTACTCGGCTAACACCCACCGCTCCTCTCGTCCTTTCTCACCGGGAGAAACTGCACCTGTCCCGGCTGTCAGTCTCGCGGTATCTTCTTATAAACTTTAAACAATGTGCTGCTCAATTCTGAGTGACTTTTCACGTCCAAGGGGGATTTTAAGACACACTTTGCCAAGCGACCAGTGATAGCTAACCGCTCCAAGCTAACAAGTTGACGTGGAGGAGGAACTCGAGAGTCATTTTTTTGATGTTTTTCAAGCTGTGATTTCGCACGGATTACTTTTCTCTTCCTGCCCCGAGGTGGTCTCTCTGGTGATCCCGAAGAAACCGTCCAGGTTATCTCCACTCAAACCAGCCAGTTAGCTATGTTTATTTGTGGCCAGAAAGTAATTTCCAGTGTTTACAAATTCCACAGTGGGACTCTTTCCTGGTTCGAGTACTGCAACGGAAACATTAGCTAACACAGACTAGCTGGGATTAGTGTCGTCGTGGTTTGTTTCTAGATAGATAGATAGTGGGAATAAACAGTTGCCAAACAATTTAACTACAAAGAAAAACTGCAAGTCAGCTTGATTGTGGTTTTCAGATATTCTTGTACCTGCGTTTTATTTTTGCCAACAGGGATTTGACGTTAACGTTGCTGCAGACGAGACTGCACAGGTTTTTGAACGCACCTGGAGAGAGAAAAAAAAAAAACTTGACAGTGGGTGTCTGATCGCAGCTCCTCGCCTCCTCTTGACAGTGAAGTCACGTTGACTTTTGCCCCGCAGGGAGTTGATCCATTGATCGGATCGTTTTTGGGCTATTCTAGTTGATTGAGAAAAAGGCAGAGAGAGGAATAACCGGAGCGATGTCGGGCCAATCTATCACGGATCGGATCGCAGCAGCGCAGCACAGCATGACCGGGTCGGCTATCAGCAAGGCTGTGTGCAAAGCCACCACGCATGAAGTCAGCGGACCCAAGAAGAAACACCTTGACTGTGAGTATAATTCTGTCCTCTGTGTCTGCCGTCTGTCAGCTGCAGCGCCTCAGAAAGCAGACATTCCGGTCCTCTCTGCTGATAGCGTGGAGCTCTGATACACACATTCCTCCACACTACCTGGCAGCCAGGAGTCCACACTCCAAAGATCATACAGGCTGGATTTGCACACTGAAGATATCAGATCTTACACTGCCTGCTAGCTGTCAACAAGTTAGTCGTTATACCTGCATTATCTGTGTAATGCTGAAGTCCATTCTTATCAATACATTTAGCAATGTTCTTTTCTTTTACGATCAGTCTGTTTGCTTGACAAATGCCAGATGATCCAAAAAGCTCAAATTTATGTCTTAAAAGTGTTTGACGCTCAGCAAAATAATCCAGCTAAAGCCATAAATGAAGATTAACTTCACGAAACATTCCCTGATAAACACTTCTGCTGTCAATCGAATGCTTTTTATGCTTTAAAAGGTCAGAAAATGGTGGAAAGTGCCCTGAGCAGAAGAAATGGTCTTCAGTTGAGAGCTGTTACCAAT
>JAQFJA010000016.1:14824337-14836755 GCA_029874485.1 Naso brachycentron
TCGTTTCTGCTTCTCCTGAACTCAGCTCTGACTTTTACAAGAAAAAATTCTGATCTTTTCTGACTTCAGTCAAGTTTTAGGAAGTCATATAAAAAAAGTGACTAAGTATTAGAGTGCAGCAGGAATATTTTAACCATTTTAGCTTTTGTGTTTAGTCTTTTTGTTTGTTTGTTTTTTCACTTTGCATCTGCGTCTTGAAACAAGATAATTTATTTCCATGCTCTGCAGCAATAGAATCAAAACAAAGTACAGAAAACAAGTTTATTTGTTTAAAAATCAGGTCAGATTTTTCATTTTTAAAATTTTGTCACAAGAGAATTAAACTTTAAAGATAGTGACAGTGAAATTACAGTTTATTCACAGAAATATGATAACACTTTTTAAGAGGTCGTGTGTGCAGAAGTCTGCGCTTATAAAACAGGCATTTTAATTGTATTTTCTATTGTGTTTGCTTATGCGTATGTGCTCAGGAGCAAATGTATGTTTGTGAAAAGGTGACGCAACAATACAAAAATAGTTTAGGGTTTTTTTAAAAGCACAAAAAAATCATTTTGTGTGTAATGGAATCTAAAAATCTTCCTGTATCCATTTAAAAACAAGTGATGAAGTCTGCCAATGCCAGGGAAATATTTATAGTATCATGATTAAAAATTTAACTTGGCTAGCAAGCTTTCAAAAAGTGCTTTACAAGGTTGAACCAGGATAAACACATTTCTAAAATTAGGCAAATAAAATCAAACAAACAAAAAAACTACATAAATAAAATACTCAGTGATAAAATAAGATAAACACCAGATATTTGCTTCCAAAAGTTTGTTTCTTCAAAGCAGTTCACTGCACTGGAAGGAGGAAAAATCAAACTACATTATGAAAATACTTGAAACAAGTGCAATTGTTTTGGAAACGCATTAAAATATTTTCTCTGCACGTCAGTCTGTGTGTAACTTGTCATTACAAACTGTCATGTTTGTCTTCTGTTGTGCTCGTCTGCTTGAAATAATGTGTGTTTGTGTAGTGAAACAGTTTCCAAAAGTGTAAAAACATAATGCAAAATACAGTTTATTCAAGACGTTTTTGTGAAGAGTGTGTCCCGTCTACTTAAAACAAAAAAGAATCTGCCAGCACGCTGAGAACATTTCAGCTTGTTTTGAATAGAATTGAACAGAAAAATAAAATTCGGCATTGAAGGGAAACTGATAAAGTTTCACTTGTATGTTTTTATTTACACATATAAAAAACAAGAGCAGCCAAACTGACTAAATGAGAAAAATGTTTCTGCAGCGAGCGACACAGTTTGACGCGGTTTGTGTTCTCCCTCCAACAGACAGTCAGACCATCACATGTGGGACCCGCTGCAAGAACGCAGGATGCAAGACAGTGAGTGTCTGTTTATCTGAGTGACATGAAGACGCACACACACACACACACAGAAGCACAAGCTGTCTGCAGTGTTTCAGTCTGAGTTCAGTTCATCGTTCCTCTGCTTCAGTTTTTCAAGCTGATGAACGGCTCCATCTAGTGGGCAAAGCCGGTAACAACATGTGTGATCCAGTGATTTCACTTTGAGAAACTGTTTTGGCCTCATCACCTCCTTGTTTTTACCCCCAAAAAGTGAAATTAAATTCACAGTTCAAGTACTCTGTTTAAACACAATTACTTATGGTATTAACTGCATAAATTAAATTACCAGCTTTAGTTAAGAGAAACTTGCAGGTTAGTGTTAAAGATACAAAACAAAAAGATACAAACAGTACATAATGTTTACATGAGCTCCACTTTATCCAGCTGTATTATTACCATACTAGTTAATAAAGTAGTTATAATACATGATATCATCAACACCAATATGACATTGGAAAAAAAAATTTCTGCCTAATGCTTATTTTTGCCTTTAATAATTGAGGCAAATATTAGGATAAAAAATACTTCCACTTTCAAAGGTTTTTTGTTCGCTTTGTTGTTGTTTTTTACATTGTCGTAACATCTGAATAGTTATTCCACCTCTTCATCATCACGGTTGTCAGATTTATAATGAGCTGTAATTTCAGGCCTTTGATGTTCCCACTTAAACTGAAAATTATACTTCTGGATTAATAATTAAATTGTTTAAAAAAAACAGAATTTTTTTGTACTTCAGTGTGGAGGTTGAGTTTCGTCTCTGAGGCAAAATATTGTTATTAAATGTGTATTTATATTGTAAATAAATACACATTTATATTAGTTATTCTAATACTTTGATAATTATCTTGATTAAAAAAATCTTCAGAGTAAATAATCCAAACTGAAAATGATCTTTATTGCTCATAATAAGAAAACTTCAACTTTCCTGATCATGGCTGCGTTTGTGTGTTCAGATCTATCAGGGTGCAGAGACGGACATGGAGGTCTGCACCCACCATCCAGGAGGCCCCGTCTTCCACGAGGGGTGAGACACACACACACACACACACACACACACACACACACACACACTGCTGCTGCCGCATGCGTCCGCATATTACAAAGAGAATTATTCATAATCCACTGTGACAAAATCATAATTACAATCTTTATTTTCACATCTCATTTCAAACTATAATTAGACGACTTCCAAAAAGGAAAGATGTAAACAAAACAAAACTGGAGGCCGTGCAAGCAGAGAAGAGACAAAAGCTAAAATAAATAAAACAAAAAGGAAGATCAGACAACTAATTAAAGATCAGTCATTAAAAACAAATGTGCAGCATTACAGTCAGACCTTAGATATAAATGAACGTGCAGCTGCAGAATGTGAGCGTCACTCTGTCTCCTTCATTCCAGAGAAACTGCTGCTTGTTTCATTTGATCTTTGCGTGAAAATGAACGACAGCTTCTAACATGTGACGTTATTGTGTCTTTGTGTAGATATAAGTACTGGAGCTGCTGCTGCATAAAGACAATCGATTTCAACGCTTTCCTCGACCAGAAGGGCTGCACCACAGGGAAACATCGCTGGGTCCCAAAGCAGGTAAACACATCCTGTTACAGACAAGAGCAAAGAGGGTGAGAGGAAATCGCGTCGGATACGGCCGGATAAGATACAGAATAGATGCCAGCAAAGCCGTTAAAACGACTCCTTATTTACATGAAGAGTGGTGTGAACAGCTCGCTTGTTTTTCCAGCATGTTCTTTTTTGTTATTTTTGAGCAAAACACAGAAAATGTCAGATCAGAATGATGTTCACAGAAAAAGAAGTTTAAGTTTTCCTGCTTCTATTGATGCTTCATTTCATCTGGAAGCAAGAAACCTGAAGGAGAAATTTGGCTTTTTACACATTAGACCTAAAAATGAGGCTATTTTTTCATTTATTTACTTATTTATTTATCATGTACGATGTTCTGCATCAAACAAACAGCCGTTTCCTGCTTGTTGGCCACTGTTTAACTTTGTGTTTTAGTGTCTTAATGTGAGAGGACACCACTGAGCATTCGGCAATCATTGCGTCTTTTAAAACGACCTTTTTTCACAGATTGCTGATTTATGCCCCTAAGCCTAAATTGTTTTCAGCTAGCAGTGACGTAATAATGCCGTAGAACGTTGTTTATGATCGTAAAAAACCTTAATGTGCAAAAAAACAAACTTCTCTCGAAAACAGAAACATTTGAGAAGAGCATGAACTCCAGATCGTGTGCTTAAAGGACCTGAATGTCTGATTCTGTTCCTTTGTGACTAACCTTTGTGTGTGTGTGTGCGTTCGCAGGACAAGAAGAAGGTGGCGTGTCGACACGACTGGCACCAGACGGGAAGTAATGTTGTTGTGACAATTTACGCCAAAAACGCAAACCCAGAACTGTGCGGCATCGAGGCCAACCGGACAATAGTGAGTTTTCCACACACACAATCACACACGTGTTTCTAAACTTATTCAAGCTAATAGATAATGAACGTTTGCAGTCTGCTTACAGTGCACACATTCAAGCCTTTAATGGTGATGAATGTATTTCGTCGTCTTTTTCCTTCATAGCTCTCGTGTCAAATCCAGTTTGAGGACAACAAGATTTTCAAGAGAGACTTCCACCTTTGGGGCGTAAGTACCTGCTGAATACGTCTGCCAGTGGGCGGAGTTTCGCTCACCTGTTGCTACTACGATCTTAAAGGATCATACCAGTGTTACTTCAAGTCATTGTCCTTTGAAAACATAGTTGAAACACTGACCACAAGGTTACATAAGCCCCGCCCATTTCCCCCCAAAAAACTTTATCTGTATGTTTTGTCCACATTCAGTAGCCTAAACGTGACAGAAAGTAGCTGAAAATGTGCAACAACTAGAGGTGTAATTTTCTTTTCCCGTCTTTATTTTTGCTCTCAGGCTGAGAAAAACACTGTTGACACGTGAACACATCATAGCTCGCCGTAGGTGATTTAGTAAAACAAAACAGTGTGCACAGGGTGTTTTATTTTGAAAACTGACTGGATTCGCTGCCGTGTTCACACTTCCTGTGCGCATCTCGACGCAGCTCTCCTCTCCCTCGTCGTGGCTTCAGTCTGTGATTACGGCGCTAAAACTAAATAAATAGTTTTGAGCGTCACAGAACCTCCGTGAGATAAATCGTTTCACTATGAGGGTTTAATCCACAAACTTTGGAACGTTTGGAGAAGCTTCACTGTTTTATGCACATATTTAAGTATCACATCTGAAAAGGGTGATGGAGACGCCAAAATCTGGGGAAAAAAATCATCTAATTTACCAAATAAAAAACCTTTACGCTCTCTTGAGGTGGTTTTGGACTTTCGTAATAAAAGAGTTGATGCATTTGCAGAATAAGTTGTGATGCAGTGAACATTGAAGTCATGTGACAGCTGTTTACGTTGACGTCTTTCCAGTTTACACATAACGCACGCCGACGTGGCTGCTATAGCAACAACAAGAGATACGTGTGGACCGACGAGGAGACCAAAAATTGAAAGTAATGCCTGCAGACCTCTGTCCATTGCCAAGTTGTACGTTGCCGGGGCGACTACTTGTTTTGTTTCCGGTTTGTAACCTCTTAGTCTTCTACATTTTATTACAGCCACATGATGGTACGTTGCCTTTACCGCCATCTTCTGACAAGACTAGTGTAGTTTATCCGCTCCAACCACTTCATGCAAATGCACTTAATTTGCTTTTCTATTTTTATTATCAACTTTCAAAAGATTCGCTTCACATGGAGATGGAAACCAGGCTACTGATGCTCATGTTCTTTTACGCCGAACAAATGAAGATATCTGATCCTATTGTTGTTGTCAAATTCAATCAACACTCTTAATCATGTCTTTGACTTTTCTCACCTGCAGGTGGTGGATGTCAAACAGAGCTCGGTCAACATGGTCCCATCTAAAGTGGAGATCACGCTCCGCAAGGCCGACCAGGTGGCCTGGGGCAAACTGGAGGACCCCAACTACAAACCCGAGCCCGAGCCTCTAGAGGACACCACTGAAACCACAGAGTCGTTCCAGCCCAACTGGGACATCGAGGACGACGACATCAGCGACTCGGACGACGACTGGCCCTACGACACACGGGAGAACATAACTCGGAAGCAGAAGGACAAAGTCGAGCAGCAGAGCAAAGACGAGTCGCAAAATCTAAAGAGGAAGGAGGTGGAGGAGGAGATGAAGGCCGCGATGGAGGAGAGGAAGAGGGCTGAGGAGGAGAGGAAGAAGCTGGAGGAGCAGAGACAGCTGGAGGAAGAGGGAGAATACGAAGACATGCCAGAACTGGAGTAACTCCTTTAAAAGACAAAATAAAGATCAATCTGATTTTAGCAAGTGAGGATGTTAAAAACTGGTTTGAGATTATGCAATTTTGTAACAACAAATTCAGTTCAGCTTTGTACGTCTTTGTGGAAAATTAGGGGTTGATTGTCTCAAATCAACAAGTTACTTGAATCTTTGGTCAACAAAAATACTGGATTGTTTGTTTTTTATTTAATTATAACTCTTGAAATAATGTGGATTATGTCTTTACATGTGAATTTGCTGAAACACAACAGAATGTAACTTCAATAAAAGGAACAAACACTTCACTCTGTTTCTTGACTTGATTTCTTCCCTTTTTACGTCTGTCTTAACGTGAGTAACAGTTAGAAATGAACCCAGATAAATGGCTCGATCGGTGCTTTAGAAAGTTGTTATCCATCACACGTCCCTGCGTCTAAGCAGAAAAATTAGGATTAATGATGCATTTGGTGTTTTAGGCTGCAGCTCTAAACAAAAAGTTCAGCTGTAGCTTCTGAGTCATTCTGAAATTGTATTTCCATGCATGTTTTTTTTAAATTAATATAATCATGTTGTACATCAGCAAACACAGCCGACATTATGTCACTCACTGACCGGCTTTACTACGATGACAGACTGACAGGAAACACAGGATGTAGTGTGATTATTTACATCAAGCAATGTCAGTTCTATCTGAAAACTGGACGACTGATTTATACTGGATCTGTTTAAGGAATACATCAACTTTGTTTTTTCTTTTTGTGATTTGCCTCCCTTCCGAGTTCCAGACAACAACATAGATACCATTCTTTCGACTGTGCGTGCAGTAACAGAGAAGCTCGTCCACGGCTAATTAGCTTAGCTCAAAGACTGGGAGTCAATGGGAAGTGCTAGCCTGCGTCCGCCTAAACTCATCAGATAAAGTTGTTAATTTACCACATTGTTATTTTTAGACCTAGATTAGCACTTTAAAAAGTACTTCTTCTGTTTCCTAGGGCACATGCACCCTGTGGTTTACTTCCAGTACATATATGATTCAAAATTTACATAAAGTGCAAATCTGAGGCTAAAAACTCAACAGCATCAAACAATAAATATATCTGGCTGTAGGTTACTTGCTGTCTTCATCATTTCATGTCATTTCATGCCAGTGGCGTCTTTTTGGCCATTCCATGAGCTAAGCGAGCGTCTGTCTTTGTTTCAGTCTTCCTCCATGAGTTAGTGTCTAATCTGCTCAGATGAGTTTTTCACACAGGTGTCCACAGGTTACTTAATGAGCAGAAGGCTTCTCTCCACCGGACTTGTTTCCCCCTCTCTCCACTGCAGTGCAGCAGCTTTTTTTTTTTTTAATTTTATTTAACACATCTGAGTTTAACTTGACACTGAAGTCGTTTTGGCGATGCCAACTTAAGGACCGTCCCAAGTCTCTTATTTGTGCACCGAGGAATGAGGAGCGGTCAACAAGGAGCGATGAGCAAAGATACACCAGTGCATCCTCGCTCATCTCTCCTCGATGAACGCAGAGTCTCTCAGCTGAATGATCAGGTAGAAAAACTCCACCTCCACAGCTGAAGCATTTAAACAAGATAGCAGATAAGCAATTCAAGTTTAAGTGGCCCATATTCACTTCTGTGCAGGGAATTAATGCAGATGTAGGCTACTAACGAGTCCAGAGAGCAATGATATTTAATGCATAGATAATACGAGCAGGATAATACATTCTAAAAGAAGTCATATCAGGAATTAGTGAAAATTGGAAAAACAGAGGAGAGGCTCTCCATGGAATTTGCAGTGTCTGTGGAAATATGAATGTGCAGTCATTTCCAAATCACTTGATTTGAATAAGACAAAACACAGCAGAGAGCAGTGGTGGGGAAACACTCCAGACACTTTCTGCAGCAAATCCAGCTGCTCTGTGTCATCACAAAGGGACGTCACTTCATGTGATGCCACCGAGGAAAGGACGTCTCATTTCTCTTAAAACATCTTTCCTCATTTCCTCTCTCCTCACTTTGGTTTCCTTGCCCCTCTCCATGTATCCACGGTGGGCGGGACTGAGGCGCAAGAAAAGGACACAAGGGGGGGACACGTGGATGCAACTTAGGTGACTTGAGACGCACCCTTGGGCGTGTCTGACGAGGAAGGAAACAGAAACAGAGTAAACCAGAGCAGCTTGAATTCAAACACTGTGTTTTTTTATACTGCCCCCCCCGCAGGTGGGAGGACTGTTTGTGTGCTCAAAAAAGACGGATGAATACTTCACACATACGTGACTGTCAGTACACAGTGACATCAAGTCTTTCGATGTGCTGCGACAGTAATACGGCACGATTGGATGGTGACAGAGTGAACAAAGCTCACATCATGTCTGATTCTCTGGTGCTTCTTCCAATGAAAGCAAAGTACCACAAAGTGTCTTTTCCTCCAGTTTCTGTTATTCTAAAATAAAGTTGAATTTAAATCAGAATCTGAGTGAAAAAATCATCACTGAGCTCCGTTTGTTTCCCCCTGCAGGCTTCTGAGCTCACAACAACCGGAGGTGATCAATGCCTGATCATCAACTGAAACCAATCAATGGATTTCTAATCAATAACTCTAATCAACTCTCATCGCTGTGCTGCCTCATCACCATGACGACATATTAAACAGTATGTTTTTATTTCTCAGTAAATGATTTAACACAATCTGCTGCTCGTTATATCTGAAGAGACATTATTGATTGATCCACTCAAACTGATCAGTGGCTGATGACAGCTGCATCTCTGCTGCCACCTGCTGGACTCACACCAATAATCAACTGACGTGAAGAAAGATTAATGACTAGCTTGATTGATTGATGTAATATAGAAATATAATCCAAGTTCTTCAGTTTAAAGCTGCTGATTCCTTTTCAGTCTAAATGAACTTTGGAACTTGAACCTTTGGTGTTAACAAATAATCCTGCAGCTTCTGAAAAAGTCCAAACAAGTTCAATTTAAAAACAACAACAACATGTCTTGCACAGATTTAGATCTGAAGAAATTTCAGGAGGAAAACTGCCTCAGTTATTTTCATATCAGTTTTACATTTTCCACATCAGCTTTGTGAATGAAAACAGGACAAAAACACTTTGTTTACAGTTGTTTATTCATGATGGAAAAAAAAAACATTTAGTCTGCTCACATACCATCAGTAAAGTCTGTTCACACACATATTCACTTCATCTACACAATCAGTTAGTTAGAGCAGACTCTTAGCTAAATACAAGAAATGCTCGTGCAGCGACCGGAAGCAAGTATGTCTGTGTCATTCAGTGTTTGTTTGGTTGTGTTTTATTCTCATTGATCCTGGCTTTGAAACAGTGGTCTGATCAACAGAGTGAAAGGGATATAGACTGATCTCTGATTGACTGTGCATTTCCCACAAACAATGGAATTTACAACATGCTTCATACTTTGGCTGGCGCTTGATCATCCGGGACGGATTCAATACAGCAGAGTTTCTTCTGCGGTGGAGCGTCTCGTCAGTTTCTCCCCCTGTTCTAACCTTCCCGTGCCCGTCTTCATTCATCGATCACAAGAATGATCATCGGAGGGAGTTTAACAGCGCGTCGCCACGAAAAACGAGGAAGCGGGGCAGACGGGGTGGCTTACGTCAAAGACTGCGGAGACAGACGCTCGCTCGTATTCCCCTACCATCCATCATCCTTTCTAACGCCCAGTCTATCCGGAACAAACTCGACGAACTGCAAGCCCAGGTTCGATTTCAACATGAATTCAGAAACGCATGTCTACTGGCGTTTACGGAAACTTGGCTGTCAGACAGTGACTCGAACGCAGAAATGGCTCTTGATGGGTTTGGCGAGCCGGTCCGCCTCGACCGGGATGCCGGTGTTACTGGCAAATCACAGGGCGGGGGCGTGTGCCTCTATGTTAATGAGCGCTGGTGTAAAACCGTCCTTGTCAGAGAGAAACTCTGCACCAAACATGTTGAACTGCTATCTGTGTCCCTTCGCCGCGCCTGTTTGCCCCGGGAATTCCCCCAGATATTTGTCACCGTTGTGTGTATTCACCCGAGAGCTAATGAGGAGGAAGCCTCGGAGTCCATCCTTCAGGTGACCAATAAGCTGCAATCGATATCTCCTGATGCACCCATCGTTGTGCTTGGTGACTTTAACCACTGTTCACTGAAAAAAACACACAAGAACTTCTGCCAGTATGTCACTTGCCCAACCAGACACAAAAAACCCTCTCGATATGTGTTATGGTTGTGTCAAAGGTGCATTCAGGTCCCTCCCCCTTCCTCCACTGGGAGGGGCCGACCACAACTGTGTGCAGCTCATCCCAGCTTATCGCCCTGCCCTCAGGAGGGGTCAAATCATACAACAGATCAACAACTGGACTGATGATTCCATCCTGAGCTTGCAGGGCTGCTTTGACTGCACACACTGGGACATGTTTAAGGAATCTTGCAGTGACATTCATGAGCTGACTGACGTTGTTAGTAGTTATGTGACTTTTTGTGAAGACAGTGCGATCCCAAAAAAGACTGTTAAGGTATTTCCTAACAGCAAGCCTTGGGTATCGAAATTATTGAAAAAAATGCTTAACAAGAAGAGAAGAGCATTTGGAGAGGGCAACCTCACAGAGCTGAACCTGCTTAAAAGGGAAATTAAGAGTGATGCTTTGTGCAAGAAAGGTCAGCAACGTCTGTCCTGCCTGAGGAAACTGTCCAAGTTTCAGGTCGACAAGTCCCTCATGATCCTTTTTTATAAATCATATATTGAATCTGTCCTGGCTTTCTCTCTTCTCTGCTGGTTTGGTGACCTTAACACTAGGTCCAAAATGCTCTTAGCAGAGTTGTCAAAATGAGCAATAAGATTGTGAGAGTAAATCAGTGTACACTCTCTGACCTGTTCCATAGGCAGATACTTAGGAAGGCCAATGTCATTCGGTCTGACAGCTCCCACCCTTTACATTCTGAGTTCCAGTTGTTGCCCTCTGGGTCCTGGGCTCAGATTTCCCCCTGTCAAGAGTAACAGATATAAGTACTCCCTCATCCCTACAGCCATTTCCCTTTTGAATGCGGATCAGGGGAGGAGTCGTACTTGACTTATATTCTGCGGCTACTCACCTGGCTCATTTGTTGCTGACTGTGATTATGATGATTATGATTTTCATATTTTTTATTTTTACATATGATATGATGATGGTGCTGCTGTTGTTATTGATGGTATTGTTATTGATGATGATGACGATGTTCATACTGACATTATGCACTTTTCCTACTCTGTGTAGGCTATATTAGATACTGGGCTACTTCCTATGCACTTGGCATATTAGTTTTTTGTTTTGTTTTTTTTCTTGTTATTGGCTATGTCCCAGTGTCTACTGTTGCTTCGGCACACTTGTCTGTACGTACCTGTGTATTTTTGTTATGCTTGCTTGCAAAACCAATTGCCCTACGGGGACACTGACAATAAACTTGAACTTCAGCTTGAACTAAATATCATCATCTATCATTTTTGGTCATTCAGAAAAGATGCTGGGCTCAGTGTAGGGTTTTATAGAAGCAGGTTCGTCCAGGACTTCAGTCGTCTTTGTGTTGATTGTTGGGCCGAAGTTGTTGAAAGGTTGCTGAGAAAAAATCCATCCATACTAGCCTGAAGTTTTTCATCTGAGCTAGCAGCCAGAACATGTTCATCATTAAACAAAAGTTATTGAACAATGACTTCCTCCAGTTTGTTGGTTTTTTTTAAAGCTTTTCGTGTCATTATAAATGATAGGACAGCTGAAGAGTGGATAGGATGTGGGGGAGAGAGAGGGGGAAGGACAATCAGCAAAGGGCCACAGGGTGGAATCGAACCCAAGGCCACTGCAGCAGGGACATGGCCTCTGTACATGGGGCGCCTGCTCCACCACATGAGCTACCAACGTGTCCCCTCCAGTTTGGTTTTGGCTAGAACCGTAGAAAACACCGTAATGAACTGTGTCAGCGCCATGCTTCACTCAGTTTTACTAACTGGAAATGGGTCAGAGAGTCTTTGCTGGTCTCTAATGCTGGCCATCATGCCATAATGGAGTTTGTGCACTTTGCCAATGAGCTTTTTTGAGCATTAGTACTTGATGGCTATTTAGTTTTTCTGTCATTAAGTTCTATTGTCTGTGTCCTTGACTGCAGCACTGATCAACAGCTTGTGATGGTTTGATTGCAACACTTATTTTGTTTTTGTATTGTTTTACAATTATTATTTCATTTATTTATTTATATTTAGGGTCCGGGCTGCTAAGCAGCCAAGGACCCTATTGTAATCGGAAGAATTGTTCCTTTCTTTCTTTCTTCTTCCTTTTCTTCTTCTTCCGAGGAAATCATACTTCCCATGGGCAAAAACTCACCAAACTTTTTTTTTTTTTGGGGGGGCTTTTGCGCCTTTGTATACAGGACAGCTGAAGAGCAGACAGGAAACAGGGGAGAGAGAGGGGGAATGACACCCAGCAAAGGGCCACAGGTGGAACCGAACCCCAGTCCGCTGCGCAAGGACACAGCTTCCATATATGGGGCGCCCGCTCCACCGACTGAGCCACCGGGCGCCCCAAACTCACCAAACTTTACAGAAATGTCCAACCCCATGCCACATTTACTCAACTCAATAAACGTTTAAATTTAAAAACTTTAAAAATTCATACCAAAGCAACAGTACATGCTACAGTTTTGAAACTTC
>JAQFJA010000016.1:14844334-14854420 GCA_029874485.1 Naso brachycentron
ACCAGAAGTCAAACAACAACACAGCAGTCGAACATGTTGCCACCGTTTCACCTGTTGAGTTTTTATTTTCCAATTTTCCCAAACCTTCAAACTGGAAGCTAGCGTATGCGCCGTCAAGCAGTCTGCTGTAAACTATGTGTCGCTGTCGCAAAATGCTGCAGAAAATCTGAAAGGACGGCGTAGTGCGATTAAGGTGGATACATGTGAACCGAACTAAAACTGGAACACTCCACACGTCCTAATTCGATTGTTGCTTACAGCGACTATGATCTCATTCAGAGTACGGTCATCAGAAAATGCTGTAAACGTGGCAGTGTCTTCAGAGTGTTGTCTTCATCGGGTTAATGTCAAAATATTGGTGTCCCTGTAAACATAGTGAGAGTGGCACTTGGCTCAACTGTGATAACACAATGACCCCCCCCAAACACACACACACACACACACACAAACTGGCACATCCCTCACCTCCTCTGAAAACTGCATGAGCGGACAGATCCAGTGGATGTCGTCCAGCTTGTGGAGCTCAGCACTGAGGCAGCTCAGAGTCGAGTGAAGCTCCTCTTCCTCTGGAGAGTCAGACTGCGGAGGATGAAGATGAAGTTATAATATTTTGATCACAAAGATGGAAAACTTGCAATAATGTGCCTGAAAACATTCTCCATCTTTAAATCTAAATATGCTAAAATATTCTGTTGAAGCTCATTCTGACAGCTGGCGTGATTTATGCAAATTTCCAGATTTGTATATCGTTAACATCTGCTAACCTGCAATTCTGTCTACAGCTGGGGCATCACACAAATCCTTTCCAGTTAAAAGTCATTTACATATTACACAAATACAATCTCTTTGCTGCTTTATTTATAAGTGTTTAATAATCACAGCACATTTAATCTGTTTCACTGCAAGCAACAAGCAGCATCACAGCCCGAAGTTTCTTACTTTAAAGTCTCAGAAAAACACAAAATCAAATCAGTAGAAATTAAAGAACAGAAGAGAAAAGGAGAAGGATAAACATTAAGTGTTATTGTCATATTGTTTGCTCCTCTGAACGAAAAGGCTCACGTTTATTTCCTTACAGGGTTAGAGAGGGTGAGATGTAAAAGTTTGAACGTTCCCAGCAGAGACAAACAGTGAAAGAAAAAAGAGAAATGAAAAAGGAAACAAAGACAACAGAGGAAAGACGATGGATGAAATCAGAGAGTCGTACCAGCAGTTTTCCATCCAGCAGCATTTTGGTCTCAGCCTGGAGAACTTTACTGCTGTTGACGATTTCCACCGCCGTGCTGCGACTCAAACACTGAAAACACACATTTGTGACTCAATTTTGCATCAATAAAGCCAAAGATGATGTTATACAATGTAAAGTACATGACCGAAAGCTGAGGATGCACCTTTTTCTGTCTAATGAGGCAAATCAATAACTTATATTTGTTTCTGCTGCTTTATGCATTGCAGTTAGTGTGCAAAATACTGCAACAAAAAGCTCCAATCTCAATATTAACCTTTGAACTTCGTCAAAGATTCATGATCCAATTTGTTGTTTACAAAACTTGATCCAAAAGTTGCATTTGTGGGGGAAAAAAAGGCCACAAAACTACCTGCCTGTAAACGGACACAAAACCAAAGTGTTCTGCTAAAAATCTTTAGGCTTCACTTTTCCATTTTGTCAGTCACATCAGCCACATGTCCGTCCATCTGTCCTGCCTCCCTCCTGCTCGGTGTCTCACCTCGGGGCTGGACAGCTTGGCCTCCTCCAGCACCAGAGCCGTGGCGTTGACGGCGTGAGCCAACTCCTGCTCCACCAGCTTGTGGGTCTTGGCTGCTTCGCGGATCCTGCAGAGGACGACGGGGGAGGCTGTCATTATTATTTCATCAGGCTGAAAGGCCACTATGATGATTATTCCAACAGGTTGTCTCCGTCTGTTGACGGGACAAAAACACCTGGTTTCTTTTCTGCACCAATGAGAACACGTCACGGCGGACGATGAGGAATACGTGTGTTTCTCACGTGCTGCGTCAGTTCCCAAACATCTCCTCTGACTCTCACATTGCTCAGGTTTACTCATTAGAACTTCATCGTCACATTGTGCTCTCAAACTGCCTCCATCAAATATCTTTCCACAACCATAAGAAACTCCCCTAATGAACGTTTTTCTGCTCCTGAGATAATTTCATAATTGTGATACATTATTTCTGATCCTGAAAGGAAATTTGATTTTGCAGACTTGATTGAAAAGATTGTGATAAACCCGACAAACTGAGAAGTTTAGAGAACTGAGGACACAAATGATTTATCTGAGTGAAAAAGAGCGACAGACAAAATCTGAGCAAACAAACAAATTTAACAATGTTTTGTTTCAAATGTCTTTGGCTTTAGACTTCTGACGTCAGCCTGCTTCCTGTATGTGCTTCTTACTTGTTGATGAGTGTGTCAGCCACGATGCCCAGCTGCTGAACCTGAGCGCACTCTTCCTCGGTCAGGTACTCCATGGACTGCTGGGAGTTGAGGCGGGGCCTGCTGGCACGGTAGCTGTCGATCTTCCTCTTGTCCTCCCATGATTTCAGCGTGCTCTCAAACGCCTGGTTGTACAAAAGCATCAAAGTTCAGGCATCGACTGACTGTTTGCGTGTTTGTTGCATTTCAACACTGAGACTCGAATGAGCCGAGGATTTTTTTTAAACAAGATGTCTGCTTTAGCTGGAACTCTTTGAATTCAAGAGCCACCAGACATCTGTTTCAAGGTGCTTTTTTAGGTTTTTGTGTCTCCTTTTGTGTGGAAAACTAATTGAAATCTGAATGAAAACAGGAGGAAGGACACACAGGTGCATTTTACTTCACGTCTGGACTGAGACAAAAAGGAAAAATTGTTTTTTAAACTGTAATTCGGATGACAAAAGATGAATAAAAGCAAGAAAATCTCGTTTTATTACATCTAAACAACCCGTCAATAACAATGACTCGACCAGGCATCCAGCAGGGAAAACGATCACCTGAAACATTACTGACTCCTTTGACTGAATAAAAGCCACATTTGGGAGACTAAATACCAGCAAGCGGCAGGAAACAAACTGCCTGAATGCGCTCGGCTCAAGAGACTTCTCAAAGCGTGAAGAGAGAACACAGTGGGCATAAATTAGATTTCAGAAATCCCAAAAGACTCAACAACATGTGCAGAGGGCCGAGGTGGAGAGCTAACGATGGATTTCCTGCTGCAAATTTTATGAAAGGAACAGTATTTCCAGCTAATACTGTTGTTTGCCACCAGAGGATGTTTTTAAAGCATTTTTGTACCAGACAAATTAGACTCGATTGTTTAATTGTATTAAAAATGTTGCACAAATTATGAGGAATGCTTCAGTTGTACACAGCAGATAATTTCTATGTGAGCTGGACTTTACTCGGTCTCTGGTGAGCATCTGCGCGCGGTTCTTGTGGATGATCTTGACGATGCCGGGTGGCTGAATCCAGGCCTCTCCGTCCACCTGCACGGGGACCCCCTCCTCCCCGAGGATGGTGATCTTCACCTGGCGGCACTGAGATGCAACAGAGCAGAAAACAGCAGCTGTCAGATGAGACGTCTCGTACATTTCATACAGGAGCTTTTCACGAGATGCTGTAAAACCTGCAGCAGGTCTGCAGCACTCGTCTGTATTACATGATGCTCGTACATTCACCCATTACATCAGTCGACCCCCTCTGTCATTTTGTTTTTTAGCCATGTTAACACGCTCCAAATGACCATCTGACATGCTCAGTGTACTGTGTTCACCATCTGAGTGTAACATGTCAGTGTGCTGACATTTGGGTTTTTCAGGGCTGACACCGATATTGGGAGCAAGAAAATTACAATATTCTACATATCAGCAGATATTCTAAATATATTTTTACTTGTATGTGGTGATTGAATCCTTGTGACAAACATATGTAACAGGATATCCGACATTTGTACAAACTTCATTTAAAACATCAGAGCACTGAACAGTTAACACGTCACTTACCGCCCTCTGCTGGAAATAATGTAATCACACCATTTTATTCTTATCATTTCTTCATGGGTCTTCTGAAGGTGTGGCTCGGAACAAACCAGACTTGTGATCATATTTAACCGTTTTTGTTCGGTTATGTGCAATGACACCAGCAATTTACATTCATGTACTGCTGGACAACATGCAATTTACATCAGGACTCTATTATCATGTGCAGTATTACACTTATGATATACAGGACACCAGCATTAACTCTCTGCCTCCTGCTTCTGTTGCACCTTTGCACATGGACTCCTGCAGTCACTTGCTCCTGGTCTGTGTTTTACAGCACCACACGGCCACTTTGTGTCATGTTGTTTGTTTGTCTACGTCAACTCGTGTACAGTTCGTGGTGTTTATGATTTTACTTTTTATATTGTGCGTTTATTGTGTTGGTTCCATGTATTTTTTGTATAAATGTATAACATCAACCTACAATGGGACTACAGATGGAAATTAGCCTATAGATGGCTACAATATGGCATATTTACAGCTCACTGTTCATTAATATCTACTGTTCCCTATCTTAAATAAATGAATAAAAATTTTACATCACTAGTCCAAGCATTTTACCCGGCCTTAAAAAACTGTTTTAATATTGGTGCATATTGGAGAACACATATATCTGTGATCAGCCGATATCCGCTGATCATATCTGCAAACCGATGTATCTGTACGGCCCTTTTTGCTCATTCCCTCTACACACTAAGTACGGCTGAGGCTGATGGGAATGTTCATAGTTTTGCATGTATTTAAACCAGAGCACAGGCAAACATGAAAGAATCACTTCTATTATTTTGATTCAAACTGATGTAACAGCATCTTTTGAGACAGTAACAGTGTTAAGTAAGGAGTGTGTGTGTCGTGTGTCACCTGTGCAATGCGGTGGTGCTGGAGGTTGATGACTCTGGACATCGCCATCTGCATGCTGCCAAACACCGCCACCACCTCCAACTTCTTATCGTCAAATGACGGAGCGCCAAAGTTCTGAACAAACAGCAGACAGTAACGTTCAGATCTGGAGGCTGGACTTGAGGCAAAAACACATTAACGATGTGAAAGTTTGGAAGTGTTATTAAGTTCATAATCATCTCTCTAATTAGGCGCACAGTTATTACATATTTAATGTCACACCTAACTACAACAAAGCAAAAGAGAGAAACTGGTTCTAAAGCATTTCTTATGATGTCACAGTCTCCTCTCAAACCCACATGACATAAGAGCACATCATGGATTTGCCTCCGCAGAGGCGTTCATGATGCTCTGCAGCTTCCACATCAAAGACAGTGTCCCTCTTGGAAGTGTTGCACACACTACTAATGCTACTCACGTTATCCTCCTTGGTGCCACCCCAGAAGTTGATGCCACCCGCATAGCTGGGAATGTTGAGTACAGCCAAGCCCTGCAGACTCGGCAGAGACATGGGAACGCCGTCGCACTGCAGAGAAACAGAGAGAGGGAGAGATTAGAGCAGGAAAAAAGGGAAAAAAACACAGGATGTGAAAAACAGCTAATGGCATTTTGCTTCATTCCTGTGTGTGTGTGTTTGTGTGTGTGTTTGTGTGTGTGTGTGTATGTGTGTGTGTATCTGACCTCCAGCTGAACTCGCTGCTCCAGGTTCTTGTACGTCTTCTGGACGAGCTCTTTAGTCCCCAGCACGCCGTACCACATCATGTTCTTGGTGCGACTGCTGCAGGAGGAGACAGGAGGGAGAGACCCATCAACTGTGCCTTTGTTTCACGGGAACAAAACTTCATGGATCAAAGGAAAGTATGTCGTCAACGTTGCTAAGCACAAAATCTAAGGAAGTGCCCATGTGACGTAACAACCACGCAGGTTTTTGCTCTAGAAACGGATAATATGATGTTCTGCGTGTATTAATACCTGCATTTCTTAGGGTGCTCATCTCTCTTGTTGTTGAACTCCAGGGAAATCTTGGCGTCCAGCCCGATGCCAAAGTAGTTGTTCATCACACACTTTTCTGAACATTGTCTACCAACACAGAAAATATGGAGACTGATGATCAAAATCAATTACAGGGAGAGAACAGCTAATATGTGAGGAGATACACCAACACTCACACAGACTCCTCGCTGAAGGAGACGGTGTTGAGGCTCTCGGCTTTCTCGAGGACGATGGGGGACGTCGGACTGAACCCTCCCTGACCTGGACAGAGACATAATTTGTCCAATTTAAGTGTAATATTAAATATAAATATATTTATTTCAAATATATTAAACTGTAATAAACAGAGCTTCACATTACATTTAGAATGATAAACGCTTCTTTAGAGAAAACAAATTTGCAAAGCTGGGAAAATTCTGGGTTATTCTTGAAGGAATGATTCCTGACAAAATGCATCAGTGAGAGTTTTAAAATCTAAAAAGCGATTGCAGCATTCTGAGGATGTCCGTTTACTTCAAATCTCTGCTGACTTGAGACTGAAGAGACTCTTACGTGGCTCAGCGTCCTTCAACTCCTCGCTGTTCTCCCGTTTGATGGAGGACAAGGACGACATCCTCTGGACCTGCGTGTGACGGTTCTGCTCGTCCACCACTGAAATGACGACATCAGCGGACAAATAAGGAGGAATCACACGGCAGGGTGAGGAGCTCATTCACACTCTTCCTCCCTCTTACCTTTCTCGGCCTGTTCGATGATCTGCCTCAGGGCTTTCTTCAGGCTGTTGGCCCTGAGCATCAGCTGCTCCTTGGATCGGTAAGTTTTACCCTCTGAGCCCAACTCACCGCCGCCCTCTCCGGGGCTCGAGCCGTCGCTCTCCTGGCTGGGCACCGAACCTGCTGGCACCACCTGGATGAGGCAGGAGGAGAAAAAAATAATTGTGTCTGCTAAAAACATTCTGGTATATTGAGATATGAGATTTATTTCATTTTAAGAGCACATTATGACTAAAGTGGCATTATTAACGCTGAAAATGTCCCTTCATTCAGAAATTCTTACTAATTCTCCTGAGCGGAGCATTTCAAGAGCACGACATCTCTTGGAGGCAGCACTTCATGTTCATTTACAGGCAAAAAAGTGGAAGAAGACATCCATATTTTATTCATTAAATGGAGCTAAAATCTGGTGCCTTTCCCTTTTTATTTGAGCCAGAGCTTAAACTCAAACTGACACACTGTTACTTCCTTCAGATCACCGACATCAGTGAATAAAAGATTTCGAAGGGAGCAGAAACACAAAAAGCTTGTTTTTTTTAGCTCCTGTGAGGAAACTCCAGACCTGAGAAAAACCCTGTTCGTTTGTTTTTACGGCTTCTTCTGCAGTGGATCAGGTGGAATCAGGGGGATTTCAAAAAACTTCTGGTGTTGCAAGTGAGGAGGAACACTTTCTACGCTCTCTGAGCGAACACCGGCGAGTACCTCAGAAACATCGAGTTTTAATCTCCTCTTCATCTCGATCGTGATCCTAATATGTGGGAGGAAGCTGAAACTCACAGAGCTCCAATTCAAACATTGAACTCAATGAACTTTAAACTGCACTATGATTGTTAATTTTATGAATGGTGTAATTATGTATTTTGACCAGCAGATGGCGGTCTGTCATTTAATCACTAATATACAGCATAGATATTAAATGACAGACTGCCCTCTGCTGGTTATAGTACTAATAACACCATTTTTATCACTCGTCTTAACATTTGTCACAACCTTAAAGAGTTTGAAATGTGGCGCACATTAGAGAACGTATGTATTGCCACTGATTCATCACGTTCAGGCCTATGTTGGACGATAATATCAGCAAACTGATACACTGGTCAGACCCAACATAAAATGCTGAAAAAGCTCTGACAAAGAGGCTTGAACCGAATCTACTCTCTCACTCTCACTGAGAAATTGCTGATTTATCGATGACAGGACTAAAGCCACGCCCACAACAACCGTATAACACTAAAAAATTAAACAGTAAATATTGAATGACATCTTACGTATCAGATTATCAATGGAAAATGTCAAATATCATAAAGTGTCAGTGCAGCAGGTTTTGTGGTAATATTCATATTTTTGGTCCTTTTTTCCAGACTGTTCACATCTCAGATTGTTGTTCTTTGTTGTCCAACACGACGTGTTATGATTTTGGACAGCTTTGTGATTTTAATCGACCAATCACTGGTTGCTGTGAGCATTCCTCTTTGATTATGAGTGGCAGTGTTATTACCTGGGCCTCCGCTTCCTCACTTAAGGCCTTGACGAGGGAATCGAGCTTCTCGTTGAGCAGTGCACACTGGGAGAAGAGACACAGAGACAGAGCCGTGGAGTTTTCCTTATATTGCTCAGGGCAAAATCATATGAGTGCAGAGTAAACTGGGAGATTGAGAAGTTTCTAAATTCTCCTATCAGCAGCTGCAGAAAAATCACGACCTTTACTGCACAGCGAGGTCTTTTATTTACAAAGGGGATTGAAAAATCCTCCTTCAGGCAACCATAAAGCATCACATTACACTTGGAAGAAGATGGAGAAGTTTTCAGAGCTCAAAGCACTCCGATGGGAAAATTTTTATCTTTTTGGAAATGTTTTACAAAATCCATTTTAAAAACATTTGCTGTTGCTGGGTATCCGCCGTACTGACTTTGTTTAACATCCAGTTATACCAGTTTTTCTTTATTAGTTCCACACAAACCATCTTTTTACTTCATCCTGTATCAGCTTCTTCCATTAACTGCATGATGCTTACACTGAGTGACACTTTCAAACCCAGTGACCGCCTGTTTCTCGTCCCTGCACTCTTCAATCAATGTAATCCAAATATTTCACATGCTTCTTGCTTGCTTTTATACACATTTTCAGCCATTTCAGACATGTTTAGTATCTTTGGAAACTTTTGCATCTCTATTAGAATTAAGAAAGAAAACTCTCAGTGCCATAAGTCAGTCAAATCAAAACATACTCCTGGAATTAGCTCTGTTTACTTATTACAGCAGCTTAAGTATCTCTTAAAAATGACAGCAGCGTCATTAGCACCATATTTACATATTTTCTACGGTATCAAAAGTCACTGGATGACTGTTGTGTGTACATCCATGGTTACAGTGCAAACAGGACCTGCTAGTAGCTAGCACAGCACGACCATTTATGGCACAAAAAATTCAGGCTGCAGTGGATGATTAGGTCTGTGCACTGGCAAGAATCTGGCAGGGATTAGCTGATCTGACACTCAGTATAGCTGTCAGATTCTGATCAAAATCAGTGGATCAGATACTGGAGAAGGGAAAATGTTTGATTTGCTCCAAATTATGAGCCTAAACTCTCCCCTAAATGCTTCATTTAAGTATGCGTGACATGCCGTAAGAGAGACTCAGCACAGTACAGGCCAGCATCATGTGTCACATGACTAATTTAAAAGGCAAAGTGCTTCCATAGATATTTATTATCTATAGCTTTGTTGTTTGTTGCGTCATTTTTAGACTCAGATTAGCATTAATCTGGCATGCAAGCACCCTGCAGTTTACTTCAGGTACATATTACCAAAGATAGTTAATATTGACTCAAGATCCTCCACTGCACGCTGTGCCAGTGGTGTGAAATGGTTTATACACTTCCTGTCTCCTAAGTGGGTGGAGTCTCCCATGGAGACAGTTAGGAACTTCCATCCCTCCACCTCGTCTTGAAGTGTTATAACGTCGTGTGAATGGATTAAAGCAGATGGATTTTGCGTCACATGATATTTGTTGAATGTAAGTCTGAACTTTTAAGTCATAGTTTCACCTAGAAGATCATTTAAATGTCCGTTCACGTCCACTGTGAAGCAATGTGTCGCTGAGACAGAGTCAGGTCTCGGACAAAGTTAATTTTCTCCTGATTTGTGTGTCTGAAAAATGCCATTTTTGTGTCAGAATGTTCAGAAGCTGTGTCTGTGAAAAATGGGTCCAATATGTATCTTGGTGATGATGGGGCAAAAGAATTGGTCATAACCTGTGATCATGTTCATTTCTCCCATAAGAATGAATGGACTCAAGACTGCTTCCTGTCTCCCAAAGGGGCGGAGCTGTGGCGAAAAACCATGTGACACTGATACAGGAAACAAATGGCCAGTGGATGTCT
>JAQFJA010000016.1:14904620-14917501 GCA_029874485.1 Naso brachycentron
ACATTTCACTCCTGTTCTCGGCCTGATGACGTGTTTTCAGAACCTCATTCATTAACTCAATTGTGTGAGAAGTGAGCAGCGTTAACCTATGGACACGGCGGTCTCCTGCGAGTCTCCAGTGATCATCTTGATGGCGACTCCGGAGCTTTTGAGCATCCCCACAGCTTCTTTGACTCCTGACCTGGGTGGGTCGATGATGCCCACCAGACCCAGGAAGGTCAGCTTCCCCATCTCAGAGCCGGACGCGAACGCCAAAACTGCAGGAAGAGACACACATGCTGTCAGTGTGTTCATGAGCTGAAACGAGCAACAGGCTTACAGTCTGTTCTGTTTGTACCTCTCAGACCAGCACTGCCCATGTAGCTGATCTGCTGCTGGTACAGCTCCCTCTGCTGCTGGTTGAGTGACAGTGTGCTTCCCCTGCTGTTGTAGGAGCTGCAGTGGCGAATCACCTGCTCATAAGCTCCCTTCATGAAGTAAACTCCAGGCTTACCCTGAGGACGGATCGTCAAAAGGTTCACACAAATAACATGTAATCATTCACACTTAGAAAGTGGGATGTATGTTTAAAGTAAAATATGTTAAAAAAAAAAAAGAAAAAGAAAAAGAAGGTTACAAAGCCTGAATTACATTTTGTCAGATGTTAATTTTTTTATCTTGTAGGGTTTGTCACTTTTGAAGTTTGTCTTGTTTCGGCAGAGCTGCTTCTTTTTGTCCATTAGTCAACTAACTGGTTCATTGTGGTCTTATTACGGTCATTTTAAAGGGACATAGAGGCTATCAGTAATAGTCAAATAGTGCAAAGTGGTGACCACATCTGACACAAGGAGCATGCATCTTTGTAACACCCTAACTCATTCATCTGACAAAAACATAAATACAGGACAAAGTACACCAATTTCTCTCCATTTAATCAATTAATGTATTTGCTGAAAAATTTTGCTTCAGGACTCTGAGGCAGCCTGAGATTTAAGAAGTGCATCCAATCAAATCCATGAGGTAATAACGCAAATATTTTGGATTTTTAGAGGATTTAAAGTTAGTCTCTTTTAAAATTAAACATGCTGTCATTTCTTGAGCATGAAATTAAAAGTCCTGAACAATCAAAGAGCACAGACTGCTTCTCACTGTGGAGACGAAAAGTGTTAATTAGTGGTTACAGGTGGAGAACAAGCTGACCTGCAGGGTGCGGTGAACACAGCGAACAGCCATCCATTTCTGCTCAGAGGTGAACGGATGCTCCTCCAGACGCACATACTCCTGCTGGAGGCTCTCCAGCCCCATCTGGAAGACACAAGCACAGCTGGATCAGAGACACAGTGGAGGAGCTGCTGTTCAGACTGACACAGCACATGTTCACGTCACAGCTGGCATGAGACCCAGGAAAAACCAGTAGAACCAAAGATAAAAGATAAGAAAAAAGAAAAGATTTACCAGATCAAGAGTCTACAGCTGCTACATGCTAACATCAACTAATGCTAACACACTCACAGAACAATTCTTGTGTGGCTACGTCACATCCCTTCCAGGAAACCACATGGGACCTTATTTCAGAAAAAATATGAACGGTAGTCAATGGAAAGAGACTAATTACTTTTTGACTGCCAATCTCAAATATGTTTTTCAATCTAAAAGATAATTTTTTAAGTCAAGAAAGTCTCAGTTTATCACACAACCGCTGATGTATCAGACTTTAAAAATACATAGTTTGAAAGACGACACAGCCGATCGTGGTGTAAGTGACATCTGAACAACGATCTGTGACAGAAGCGACTGACTCTGTGTTTGCTGAGCTGCAGCTCTCAACACACTCATGTTGGAATGATGTTGACCTCTTTCAATCCATTTTCCCTCATTCTAAAGGAACCAAAGAAACTGAGCTAAACTTACAGCCATGTTAGAGTTGGTGACGGATATTATGTGAGACGTAAGACGTAGTTCACTGAGTGGATTCACAAAAACTAAGAGGTACTCAACTATCTTCACCACAAACTGACACTTTATTGATTTGTAAGATTATCTTTTAAAATAACAAACATCATATTTGAGAATGAGTGAACAATTTAACTCGGACAGAAAAATAATTTGACTCTATCCATTGACTACTGGACAATATTTTTCTGATATAAGGTCCGATGGGGTTCACTGGAAGGGGGCGTGGCTTAGCCACTCCACTAAAGTTTAGCAGGTATGACGTTATATTACCTTTTAGCCTGCTATTTGCTAATTGCACTAAACATAAATACAGCTGAGGCTGATGGGAATGTCAGTTTTGCAGATATTTCCTGTAGCACAGCAGGTAGAGTGGGTCGTCTCCCAATCAGAAGGTCGCAGGGTTCGATCCCCAGCTCCTCCAGTCTGCTAGTCGAAGTGTCCTTGGGCAAGATACTGAACCCAATGGCTGTGCCATTGGTGTGTGAATGTGTGTGTGTGAGCTTTGTAGAGAAGCCAACCTTGCTGTTTAGTGTGTGAAAGAGTTAACGCTGACTTGTGATGTAAGACAAGGAAAGCGCTATACAGTTCGTTTACCATATAAACCAAAGTGAGTTTAAAAATAAAAACCAGAGGATCAACAGTCAGCAGAGTTCATCCTCTACAAAACATTTTACAGAAATCCATCCACTCCAGTATTTATTTGTTAAGATATTTCAGTCTGAACAAAGTGTTGCACAGCAATAACTGATATGTATTTATTATGAACATTTTCTCATGCTTTTAGCATTTAGCTTAACTCTCAAACTTGTTAATTGTACATGCCTGAGTTTGTAAAATAACAAGCTAACAACAAACTGAGGGCTGAGATGATTTTCTCATGTTTTTTGAGGATATGTAAGACATGTAACATGGCTGTCTGATGCAGAAATACTGAGCTCCTGTTTGAATATTGTCCTCCAGCGACCACTGTACAGAGATGTTATTGGCCGACGATGATTTCTCCCATAAATGAGCTCAATACAATGAAAATGTCAGCAATCACAGCTAAATTTCAGAAACTCAAAAGGAGAAACAGAAACAAAGATAAAAATGATTTAAATCTTCTGTGCTTCTAATTTCTCAGTGGCTCAGTGTCTCGTTGACGCTGTCTGTCCACTGTGGGAGACACACTAAGCTCGCAACAATCACTCACACACCAGCAGAACCAGTTTGGCACGTTTGATGTTAAAATGTGACGCACAGAAGAGATCGTTCATTCCCTCAGCACACATCCAAAGAAATCAAAATGTGAAATATACAATTAAAAATTAAAGATCAGTGTCCCTTAAAGTGAGCTGAGGTTGTTGTTTGCTGTGTGACTCATATCTCCGGGTGCACCAATAAGTGCAGGCGGAGGACAGCGTTCTGTCTTTAACTGCAAAAATGAAAGAAGAGGATGTCTGTTTCTGGAGCCCTCTTCATCCTTCAGGCTCATGTTCAGTAGGAGATGATGCAACGTGGTGGACACGGTCTGCGCCCTGACATCACAGCTGCAGAGAGATGAAGCGCTCTGCTGCTGCTGAAAGAGTCCTTCAAAAGGAGGGAAGTCGGTGTGTTCTGCACTCACTCTCCTGATATATGTTTTAAAAGATGATAAAGGACTCTTCTTTCCAAAACTAAACTACTTTATTTTTATAGTCAGACTTTTCTGAGTATGTTCAGATATTGGTTGCTGCACATTGTTTCCTGTTTTTTCCTCACACAGCCCGTCAACACGAGTTCCTTGCTGCTTTGGCAAAAATACTAAAACAGTCAAATATGCCGGAAGTAAATATCGATTTTCAGCATTTCTTCATCATAATGATGACGTCATTTCTGATTAGAGTTTTCTACAAATAAACAGGAAAAGAAAAATACAAATATTTAATTTTTAATTATTAACTTTTTTATAAGAGACAGTGAAGGTCTTGCATAGCAGGTGAGGTACAGCTGGTTTGTGCGTGTTTTCACCTTCATAGCGAGGGCGATGAGCGCTCCCTCCGTCGGTCTTCCCAGCAGAGCGTGATTCCTGATGACTGAGTCGTTACACACACAGCCAACCTGACGTCACACACACATCACCACAGTCAATATCTCTTGTCCTACAACAGCAGACAAACTGTCCATCTGGTTCCAAATTAAGTTTTGTTTCTATGTTTACTTTGTGTTCTTAAAGGTTGAGTCAGTCTCATTTTCCTAAAAAATAAAATAGACTTAATCCTTAATTTAAATGAATGTTGCTCAATCATCACTTCTGATCCCCTATGCGTGTGTGGTGGTGTTTGTGTGTGCAGAGCTCCGCCCTCTGCCTGTATGTTGATGTTTTGGTTTAGTCGGGACGTTTCTGGGTGGGGAGTGGGTGTGTTTCCTCCGGCCAATGAGAGCGTGCAGGTGAGGCTGAGAGTCAATAAAACATAGTTACTGGACGGAATTCAAAACCAGAGAAAATGGCCGATGTTGACGTAGCGGCAAAGAAAAGGAAATATAGTCCTTGGGAGCTGAAACGTCAAGCGGGTAAAGCTCGATTCAGACGGAGAGTGAAACTCAGTTTGGCTTTCAGCTGCTTTTGAGCACTGAAGGAGAGGCTGAGGACGAAGAGTGACGAGGAGTTGACCCGCTTTCTTTGAACAGGTAGACGCTAAACACTGTCAGTTAGCTTGTTAGCTTGCTAAATTACCAACTTCTCCATTAAAACAAATGTAACATTCCTTCGTAGCTTGCTGTGTAGGTACAACGAGTATGCGTACACGCCACGATAATTCTGGCGGCGTTTGAATTTGTATTTACAAGTTACAATGAACAAATGCTGCTGACGTGACCTTTAAGATTCAGAGCGGACAGAAGAGCAGCGCTGCCTCTGAGGCTCTGTGATCACATATCACCACCTTTCAGTAAATATACATGTATTACTACGAATCACTCTTGTTTGATGTAACTCAGCTAAGATACTAAATAGTTTGGATTTTTATTGCAGCTACACGACAAACTCAACAACATTATTGACTGAATATGTCAGTTTATTTTTGAGAAAAACAGTGTCAGGGGTTCTTCTCTTCCTCGTCGTACCTTAAAACCATTTCATGGTACCTACTTGTTGATTGAGCCTTACTTAAAGGTCAAAGTCACATCCAGGATTTTTAAATTCTTCAGTGATAAGCTCAGACAACCCCACATACTTCTGACAAGATTGTAAAACTGAGTAAGATGTTGTGTTCATTTTGATATTTTCCAGTTTGGGGAAAAATGTTCTAAAAGTTGATTTTTAAAGATTGTTCTCCACACTTCATTATGCATATATTTCTTTTTTTCATCAATTTCGTCTGATTAAAAGGACTAAAGAACATTGGTTTACTTTGGGTCTCTATATTGCAATAAAATACTAAGGACACGACCTCTGTGCCAGAGTTTGACAAATTAATTTATTCCTGTCTGTCTTTTCCAAATCAAAGACACAGAGTTTGGTTTCATGTCTCAGATGTTTCCCTCTTGCACTGAAGACGTCGGTTCACTCGTCCACTTCCAGGCTGCTTAGCCTTTTTTTGAAATGAACTCCTGATTCGTTAGATCTGACGGCGTTATGAACACACTGCAGCATTTCAGTTCACCACTTCCTGTCAGCTGACTGCCTGCTTCGACAAACTCTGGCCCAGTGTGGACGTCCAGTGTTACTGTAAAATCACCTGCAACTTATCAGCTATTTCTAATAAGACTTCACCTAAACTCTTCTTAATTTTTCAGCAGGATCAGTAGATTTTGTGCGTGGGAGCAGGCCGGTGTGTGTTTGGTTTCTTGTGCAAAAATACTTCGACTTCTGCTCACTAAGATATAATTTAAACTTTATATAATTTGGGCCAAATATTTTGAAAACGAAATATTGAGACGGTGAGTAATAACCTGACTCTCATTAAAAATAGTCTTGTGAGTCTTTTGTCAGGTCAAATTCAGCTATTTGATACTTTAGAAACATGATTTTACTGCATACAAAGGCTTTTCTGATTCTGCAGAGTTTCAGTTGGGCGATGACGTTGGAGGTGTGGAGGAAATCTGGCACCGCGGCACCACAGTCGCCTCTCATGTAGGAGGACAACCTGCGCCCACTGTTTACACAAAGCAAGTCTATCTGCTCTTCTTCGTGCTGCAGCCACACTTTGAGATACAGACTCATTTTTACTTTGGCAGCTGTCAACGCAGACTGAACTGTACTCACAACATGAGTCCTCTCAGAGTCGGCCTGGGGCGACCCCAGCGACTCGCCGTGCTCCGTCACATACAGGACGTTGGGGTTCAGTTTGGAGGCCATGATGAGCTGGCGGTGGAATGCAGAGGGCGGAGAACGTGTGAGGATGCTGATGAGGAAGATGAATGCAAAGTTGGCCGAGCGCAGACGAGGAGAAACTCTGAGAGGAAGAGGAGAGAGTGGAGTTTGGCGAGGTGAAGGCTTGGCTCAGTGGAGGAAAGAGAAGAGGGGATGACGAATGGGACAGCAGGCTCCACTCGTCCTCTCGCCGATCTCTCTATCCAGGGCCAACTCTGGAAAAGATGGAGGAATGAATTATTGATCGGGGGAGAGAGGAGGGAGAGAGCTGGCAGCCACCCCGCTGGAGGTTAAGGAACATATAAACAAACTGTCCTTCCCAACTCTCCATCACACTCCTCAGCTGGAGAGACACTGGCGGCAACTTCTCTTTCTCAGTTCCTCTTCGCTTCTTCCTGAATTTGTGCAGAATCACTGAAAATGTTCAGTTTGAATTTAAACAGACGAACGCTGAGCACAAACACAGAGGAGGACGGTGATGATCAGCTCATCACAGGAGGACGACCCCGCGAGACACATGCACGAACAACAGGTATGTGCGCGTGCGCTCATGCCATGAACGCACGCGCTCTGGCACGTGGAGCTGCCGCTCCGCACTGTAGGCTGTTTGTGCCGACATGTTTTAGCGCTATTAGGACACCCAAAAAAGTGCGCACGCGCGCGTGTGTTTGTGTGTGCGTGCGTTTCCTTGATTACGATGTGGCCGCACACACATACAAAGCCCGTCTGCATCTCACTCCGCTGCCGCCCCTACAGCACCAAACTTGAGCGCATAAATGTCACAAGCAGACTGGAATCCTGCGCGTGGAGGTTCAGTGCGGGTTATTCTGCGTTCTGCGGCTTTCCTGTCTCAAAATACACAGAATAAGAAACAGAGACGGATGAAGCACAACAGGCTGTCGCGCGCCTCAGATCATTCATTTCGGCCGTATCGCTTCGCCGGTCGCTGTCGGCGGCTGAATTAATATGAAACATCAGTTGAACTCCTCCGCATTCGTTCAGTGAGTTCGCTCGGCTCAGCCGTCATAAACGCGAAAACATAAATCAGCGACCTGGACGGCCACCGTTAGCGCGCGGCCACCTCCTCTGCACAAATAACCCGCTCTGTGCCATCATGTGTCGGGAAATTACAGATATTATTTACCTCGGAGATGAATCCGCGGCGGTGTCTCCCGCTCCTGTTGGCCGGCCTGGGTCGCTCGTCGGCCGGCGTTGGGTGCTCGCGGGCGGGTGGCCGGCAGTCAGCAGCGGCGGCGGCGTGCGGGTCTCTCCGGTGGTGCTCGCCTTGCAGAGACGGACACGGTCATACGTACAGCGTCGGAGCGGATCTGATTCAGGTAGGAAGAGGAAGGAGGGAGGGAGGGAGACGGAGGAGGAAGAGGAGGGAGCAGGGGGCGAGGAGAGAGAGAGAGAGAGAGAGAGAGAGACGTGAAGGCGTCCGTGTTCAGTCGCCTCGAATCGCTGTTCTGAGGTTAAACGGGGAGCAAACAACGCGCGCCCACGTGTGCGCACAGGAGCGAGCGCGGGGAACACACAGACCTGCACACTAGGAGATGACAGAGACACTAATTAGCAAAGAAATGCTAATCAGTGTGAACCTGTGTGTGAGGAATCAGGGAGAAGTTTTTAGGTTTTTGGTGAAAATGAAATGTCAGCGATGCTGAGCATCAGAGCTGCAATGATTCAGTGCTTCATCGACTGATGAAAAAATATTCGCCAACTATTTTGATAATTAATCATTCCAGTCATTTTGCAAATTAAAAAGTACAAGCATTTGCTCTTTTAGCCTCTGAAATGTGAGGATTTGCTGCTTCTCTGAGTCTTTTAGGAAAATAAACGAGGAGTCTTTGTGTTTTGTGCGAGTCGTCCGGACAAAAGAAGCAATCTGAAGAGGGAACACTGGCTTCTGGAAATGAGGATGAACAGTTTTGGTACTCATTGGTCATTACATGGAACAGGCCTACTCAATTAAAAGACACATCGTAAAAATAACCAACAGATAAATTGATAATGAAAATAATGTTAGTTGCAGTTTGCACGTTTTCTGTTCACAGACGTGCCTGTCTGTGTAAAAAGCCTTCATAAAGTAACTGTTTGGGACTCTAAAAAAAAAGAATCCAAATGATGATCTGCCTTTATCGGTGAAGCTAACATGACGAATGAATACTCGCAGGGGTTTTAGTGTTTGAAGTGGGTTTACAGGCTGCTTTGGTCAGTTACTCTCTGGGTTTTGGTTGAATTCACTGGTGGACTCATGGGTGCCCTAATGTTCACTTAAAAAAACAAAGGTGCCCTTTTGCTGTTTTCGCCCCGGCCCCTCAAACATCCTGAGTCCACCCGTGCAAGCTGAATTAAAATGCTTTCCGGCAGAATTTGTCGTTTGCACTGAACTGAACTGATGCTTGACACCTGCATTAACAGACTTGAAACATGACTCACACAGACGTAGCCTACAGAAGTCTTTCATGAAATCACATGATCATCATCAGCAGATCAGCTTTGCCCAGTTGCCATGGATATTGTAGATGTTCTTTTTTTAGGAGTTTGTCTTAAAAAATCTGTCATTTCATCGGGCATAAGTCTTAACCTCGGGGTGCCAAGATGGTCACATGAGGAAAAAGAAAAATTATCTTCAATTTTTTGTGATTTCTTCTTAAATATTGTGCAGATTTTTTCTTCTCAGGCCTTTCACACGTGTGTAAGAACCAGTTGCACTCTTACTTTATTCTCCAGATGTTGGTCCCCAAAGTTTGAACAAAATGGCACATTTATCCATTTTCATATACATATGTAGCAACTGCATATAATTTACTATACACTGTAATACCTTGGTTTTAATTTCCTACTTTTAACTTATTCTATTTGCACTTATATCTATATATATCTTATATCTTATATCTATAAAATAATATTTCTGTTTTTTATTTGCTTATTTTTTTGCACATCTGGTGAGATGCCGACTGCATTTCATTGGCTCCGTACCTGTGTTTGAATGTGTTGCCCTTCTTCCTGGAAGAATCTATAAAAGAACGTTGAATGGGCAGATTTTAAGTTTGGGGTTTTTTTAATCATGACAATAGAAGTCATGGTCAGAGTAAAAGTTCTTAAATTTTAACTGAAATTTTTCCTCTTAAGCATCACGTCTTTCTTCATTTGTCTTGATTTTATTTGAATATTGTGTGCACTCATTTGTAGTATTTGACCGCTGCCTTTGTGTTTGGATTTGGTTTATCTACGTCACTGTGCTTATGCGGCACGTTGGATAAGTGGCTAGCACTGTCACCTCATAGCAAGAAGGTCCTGGGTTTGATTCCCGGGCCTGGCAGGGCCTCTCCATGTGGAGTTTGCGTGTTTGTGGGTGTCCACCATCAAACCATGCATGTTGTGGAGTCGATTCCCAGATGCTGCACTGTGGCTGCCCACTGCTCCTCAGGGGCGGGTTAAATGCAGAGACCAGATTTCAGTGTATGCTGTATACTGTACCTTTGTGTTGCTCTCTGTACTAGGAAAATACATTTTCATTTTTAATTTGGGTTAAATAAAGGATGTAGATGTATTTTAAAATCGCAGAAATGAAACTGTCTCACAATAGGAAATCGTTGCCAAGTTTAAAAGCCAGCCCTGTGACGTGGAGTCAAACTATACGTAGAATATGTTTGAAGGGATCACATGGCCCAAAAAACTTGAATGGATGCAGTTTGTGAACTTGACTGAAAGGATGACTTTGATTTATGCATGTGAGGGACACAAGCTGCTGCTTGGCTCACACTCAGTGACACAACATTCTTCTTGCAGGCAACAACACGTCTCTTTTACCTCAAAGTTCTGCCCGAGCGCGCTCAACACTTGTTCTCCACGCGAAAATCTGCCCTCTTACTTTTTAATCTGCTGACGAATGTGTGCTCAGATTTCAGCAGAACTGCTGTTGAAGTCCACACCTAACACAGAGACAGAGCTGGGAGAGAGACACCAACATTAATAAGCAAAAGAGAGAGAGAGAGAGTGTGAGCAACATGTGTACAATGACACACACACACACACGCACACACACACGCACTCTGGCGTGGCTCAGTGCAGTAGTAATTTGTTTACAGTTGATTAAATATTCATGCTGAATTAGCTGTGATCCTGCCAACAGTCACTTCATTTACACTGTGTGTGTGTGTGTGTGTGTGTGTGTGTGTGTGTGTGTGTGTCCTTCCTCCCTCCTCCTGCATGTGTGTGTTTTCAGTCAGGTTGTAAATGCTGGTCATGCAGACATGAGCATACAAGCGTGCACACACACCTGCTGGAGTCTCCCCACCGATCAGGTGATAGTGTTACTGTATTCGGCTCTTTCCTCCGGTTGCCCTTGACAACAGTGGGGAGGTTGGGCTAAAGGATGGAGAGGAGGGAGGGAGGAAAATGACCAAGGACAAAAATACATGTGAACAGAATGCTCTTTGTAAAAGGGCTGTGGCTAACAGGTAACCTATTGTCATTATTGATTTTGTGTTCTTGCTAAACTGTCCATGAAATGTCGAGAAGAATAAAAAATGTCAATCCCAGTCTCAGATGTATTTTGTTTTGTCCAAAAAAAGATTATATGACACAGAAAAGAGCAGAGAGTCCTCAGAGAAGGAAAGCTGGAGTCAAGAATCATCTTAATCATTCGGCTCTAATGAGTGGCTCGGGATGAAAGATACGTGTTGTTTGGCACATTTATTAACCATTTGATTTAGATTCAATATTGTTTTTACTTATTCAATTGTTCCATTTGCAAGAAGGTTCTCAAATGCTTGTGTATATTTTTTCAGATCTAATGAAATCACTTTATTTCCCACATCAGGAAAGAAGACAAGAAAGAGTGATGAAGAAAAGGAAAAATGAAATAAACTCTCCCTCTATCTCCATCACAGACACACACACACACAGGGCCCACATTAACAAACACACACACACACACACACACACACACACACACACACACACACACACACACATCTTGTTCCGGCTTCCAGCCAGCCATGAACAGGTTGTCAAATTTCCTCTCTGCCATCCAAGCGGTGCGCAGCGGGAGCAGCAATCAGAGCTCAGCAATAAAAGACACCAATAACAAAGGGATAATTAATGGCACCGTGTTACGTATCAAACTGAGGGCAAATATCTGCCGTCGTTATCATCGTGCAAACACGAAAATGCTGTCGCACATCCTGTACTCATCTTTCACAAACAGCTTCTCGTACCCCCATATTTATCTCTTTAATAATTTGCTGCCAACGCGCTGCTTCTGCATTGTGGTCACAGTTTCACTGCAGTTGTCTCCTATTCACCTTATTTTGGAGTTTTAAGCTGCATGCTTATGTTTATAAACATGTTCTTTTTGATTGATTTTTGGTAATAATTACTATTTGCTCTATATGTCAGCCAAGCGAGGCTCCTACACAAATACCTCTTTACACATTGGAGGACTCGGGATGTTTGAAGGACAGGGGCGAATATCGTAAAAAGGGCGCCTGTTGCATGCGGTGGGGCACCTGAGGGCACTGTACCATGTTTTGTCCAGTGGAAGGCCACCCCAGAGACTTTTGCGCCTAATCTAAAATGAAATGGCGAAAATCTCTCTCGTGTTGCACACAGACCAGGAAATGACCTTCCCCAAAATGACATGGTTTCTGCCCTTGAACTCTTTTGTTTACAGTCATGATTCTGGTCTCGTCTGAAAGAGAACGCAGTCAGACTTAGTCCATGTGATACGACACCAAACTGACAGATGCATGAACACCGTCCCAGATAATATAAACAACCCCCATCTTTGTGCCTCGGGTGAAAACTTCTCAGAACTTTCAAACCGTCACATTAAAATAAAACAGCATTTTTACCTGATCAATATCTGCTCTGTAAATCACTTGCCTTGGCTTAAGCAAAGGTCAAGAACCTACTTTTGATTTGTGACTGCAGAAAACGGGATTACATGGGATTTTAATTGGCCTGTAATTGTTTTGTGGATGACCACCTTATTGACCACAAGACTCTGAAGGTTAACGGACTCGTCAGAGCAGCCATATGTTTTCAAGAGGTCGTTAAAGGTCATTAATGGTTCAAGGGAACATTGTTTCAGCTGATCTGCAGGCAAATCTGGGGCTCCTTGATCTGCTAATTGGAGGAATTGAAGAACGATGAATGGTGCAGCAGTTATTCCACATGTGCTAATCCAGGATCATGCTTGTCGCACTCAATCCTGCACTATTAGCAGACCTCATTCAGTATGTTTAGTCAATTGGTGCACCAGTCCTCCTTCTGTCAATGTATGCACCATGTGCTGCTATGCTGCCACCTAGTGATTTATTATCGAGAAAATGAATGCGGAGTGTGCAGGAACGGATCAGCATGCAGTGAGAAGTCAGAAAAGGGAGGAAAGAGAGAATGAAAGGAAGAGCCGTTAGTTACTGGAAGCAGGAAAAGCACTGCTGAAGTCAAATGATAAGCTGTTAAAGAGCATTAATTATTCAGTGTAGTCTGCCATTTCCTCTTTGATCAGTGAGACAGGGTAATCGTTGCTAATGCTAATGAGGCATGCGATGGGAGGAGAGACGAAGAGCAGGAGACTGGGGGGGGGGGGGGGGCGTTGGAC
>JAQFJA010000016.1:14980626-14992277 GCA_029874485.1 Naso brachycentron
ACTAATGTACCACAGGTCTTGGATTGGTTTTCTGAGTGTGTTTAGAGGCGCAATACGGTTAAAAAGGTTGCCCCGCTAGTTAGCGTTATAGCTATCCCGAAGCTCCGGTAGCCAAGGGATAACTCTGGTTTGGTCGCATCATTTTTAGTCGTGTTTTTTGCTTCCCCCAACACTGGGTGACCCTCAGGAAAATGAGAAAAGGGTCAGAAATGGCCGGAGTCCTCCTTTAACGTTGGTCTCCACGGCTCCCGACTCCCCTCTCTCAAGTCAAGTTTATTTGCTGTATGTAGCACAATAACAAACAACCACAGTTGACCAAAGTGCTTTACAAACAGTTTGAATTAACCTTAAAACCAATAAAAACTAATAAATAAACACAGACGTTCTGATGCTGGTATCAGTATCGAACAACTCTAGTCCTAAGAGCTGTTTCAGTCTATTCATCTGGAAATCAAATTCTATATTTAGTGTCCTTCACTATTACTAATTCAACACAGCATCTTTTAATAGGAACAGAGTGATGTATGGAAAACTCATGACAGACAGATTCTATTCAGTGTGTCGGATGGTTATTCACTGTATGAACAGCCCCAGAGAGGAGCTCTAAGTGGCCACATCACTCAGTCTAAGTGCACCCTGAAGAGGCAGCTGTGTAGCTTCATTCAAACCATTAGCCATAACGAGACGCACTGAACATGAGTTCAAGACAAAATACAAGGAAGGCAGAGATTTGTCTCGAATCCGGCTTCCTTTCACCTGGAAACGTTTAAAAATCTGCCAGATTTGGTTCAAAGAGGAGGCGGAGGAGCAGAACGAGCTCCTTTGGGAGGATCAAGAGAAAACCTCCTGGCATCTGGAAATCCTACAAGCACAACATGGGATGGAGACGCTCGCCTGAACAGTTGACTCCTGAAATAAAGACTGCTGTGAATACACACAGCTTCTGTGTGGAATCCTAATCAGCCTCAGTGTTTCTGCAGAGAAACGGCTCAGGATACGACAGCAGAGACGGACTGCAAAGTGCCAGCAGACAAAAACACACAGAGAAGTTAAAGATGGAAGGTTGGTTTCAGTAGGGCACAACCGATATGGGATTTTTAGGACTGATGCTGATAATGAGGCAGAAAGAAAATTCTGATATCCGATATTTGGGCTGATATTATATATATGTAAGACCTGCTGAATGTGTTGATCAGATCCTTGTGTCAAAGATCTGTAATGGAGGCAGGATATCTGACACGTGAACAAACTTTCTTCCAAACATCAGAGCGCTGAACAGGAAACACTTCATTCATTAGTTATTGAATAACCGACCGCCCTCTGCTGGACAGACTATGTAAGTACTTGGGTTGTGCTAAATGGCGATGGAATCGTGTACTGGCATTTGAAGGGACGATCAACGATCTTTTTTCTCTAGCCGAAGCTGTCGAAGGGTGTGTGCACAGAGTGTGTGCAGTACAGTGGGAGTAAGAGAAAGAGAGAAAGTTATGTTAGTTTGTCAAAATTACTTTAGAACCTCTGAGAATGGGGAGAATGTGTATAAAAATGCCTGTGATTTCTAAATGGTGAGAGGAAGTCAATCAGAATGCTGACAGCTTGTTGAAAAGTAGCTACCAACTGTCTGTCTGTACCGAGGCTTCGTGCCAGGTCCCTCTGCAGCGACGGCGTCCTTCATCGGCAGCAAGAAGCAGGAAGTTCCCGCTGTAGCTCTCGCATCTACTCACGGTGATAAAACTCTGAGCTGGCAAGTTCACAGGAGAGCATACTGAGACTGGGGATGAGCCATGAGCTTCCCAGTCTCAGAAGAATACATTAATTGTTGTTTTTCCAACCCTTTCACGATTGCCAGTGTGCGTCCATTTTAGGACACTGCGGCGTGCATCACGCCAGCCCTCTGCTGGAGACTCGCAGCGTCTGTGCGGGAACAGAACATGGACTCTTTCTCAGCTTCATATCATGACTTTAAAAGTGACACCATGACTTACTGTCACGAATTTCTTTAGTTAATACTATGAAGAACTGTAAAATAACCACGTGGCTGTTCAGTCAGACAGTGGTGGATCATGGGTAATTAACCTGGCATTTCATCCATAGAACCGACATTTTGAAATTTTGGTCAGTACAGAACATCACTACCACCGCCAACCCCCCCGATGGCATCAGGCATCCCACAGGGTGGCGATACGACTCTCTGTCTCGGGACAAGAAAGCCCAAATCCAGTAACTACATCATTTTAAATCACTAGTCCAAGCATTTTTTCCAGCCTTAAAAAGCAGTTTCAGTATCAGTACATATCAGAGAACATACCTGACCATACGGACACATGTGCAACAGGCCCATATATGAGCAAACTGATTCATCCATCAGGCCCTCGTGTACATTTATGTACTTACTTCTTGGGTAAAGGAATTTAAACTTACACTTATTTCAGGGCATTTGCCCTTTAAAAACACCTTATCACTCAGTTTATGGAGGGTTGAGCACAAGTCAGAAATCTGCAAATGCCTGCAAACTAGAAATTCCTTTCTGACGGCAGGTATGAGCCTGGGAAAAAGGGCTGGAAGCCAGAAAAATGGCCTTTGTGCTCTGAGCATTCCTCTGTCAACCTGCACAACAACGTCCAGCCTTTTGTTTTCACTCTCAGCACGAGTTACTCTGTGAGTGTGTGTATGATTTTTCATGTGTGTGTTGTGTTCTGACCCTGTTTGAGCCTATATGCTTATTTAGCGCCGTGCGGCCTTCTTTGCCTTCCGTCCTCGATGATTGGCTTGTGGAGGGAATCAGCACGAGCTTGGCTGAGCTCCGTCTCTTCTGAATGCTCCTCTGTGCTGTACAGACGCGTCTCACACAGAAAGGAAACCTGTTATCTAATCACTGCTCATCCAGGCTGGGAGTCTGGACCTGAAAGGACTCACGCTGTTCACAGAACTGGACTCAGTTTATTTGGTAATGACAGAGTGGTTATTGTCGGGGGTTAGACGTGAAATAAAAGCACTGTGAATTAGCGGGGCACTCAGACTTCCTGTTGAGTCTTTCCAGCCGGCGGTAAGACGGTTGTGTCCTGTTTACTTTGTAGTTTTTACATCCACGTTACAGGAGTAACATCTGGAGAAATAAAACCAAGAATGATGCAAAGCTCCTCGACAGTGACTTCATGTAAAACGCCTTTGCAAACAGATCGCTGGTTAAAAAGCGACAGTACAAAATAACAACTGAGACGAGCAGAGGAGGAACACGGGAGCTGGCAGAGAGTCGATGCAGTCTCCCTGGAATCCTTCATCGTTTAACTGCAACTTTGATTTTAGTGAAACATTCATTTCAGTTGATGCAACTTCTTTGTCATTAACATTGCACGTATTGACCTCACTATGAAGGCTTTCAGTGGAGGAGGAAGGTTCAGAAATATGGAATAACAACATGACATTGCAGAAGGACAGCCGGTCCTGACACTTACAGTCATTATTGGTAAATCTGTTCAGAAATCAGGGTCACTGCTTCATTGTTTGCTGCGCAGAATGTCAGAAAAATGTCCAACAGAATCCTGAAGCTGCCACTTTAGTGAATCAGCGGTTTAAATCTCCAAATCTTTCATTTGTATTGTTATTAAGCAGTTGGGATGGGCTCCCCAGAGGCCCCTCCATATCATATTATCAGGATATTGTGATATGTTGGGTTTTGCAAAATGAAAATCATCTTTGCAAAGTAAAACTGTGTCCACATCCTCTGTTTCATCTAATATGACGCATTTTTCAGTCTAGTCATCTCCCTTTAAATGTTTTTTATTGCATTTTTATTCCCTCACCAGTGAGCACTTAGCACCATCTAGTGGACTGAAAACTCAGCTGATTTTTATTATGCTATTAGACAAAAAGGGGAGTTTTTTTATTTGCAACATTTATTGAGAATTTCTGTAATAAAATATCGATACTTGGTATCTATGAACTGATATAATATCGTCACGCAAAATATCACAATTACACGACGTGTGGATTTTTCCCACCCTAACAGATGCTCACATTAAAACCAGAAAGAAATGTGTCCGTGTTTGCCACAGTGAGGAGCAGAGCTGTGGCTCCATGTGCATCTCAAACTAATGCTGCAAATGTTCATCGCTGTAAGTAACAACCACGAATAAAAAGCATGATGTCCTGTAATTTTGGACTAATCTGTCGGTCTGTGTGTCTCTTTGACTCTTGTTCTCCTACAACATCGTCCGGGCACCGTGAGCCAGCAGCAGCAGCAGCGGAACCGACCCATCCGTCACGGGCTCCCACCAGGAGAGAGGCGCAGCCGCGGAGCGCACATGGCCTACATCACAGCTCCAACATGTTCGCAGACAGTCTGCGCAGATCTGAAAGCGTCCTGGATGCTCATCAAACGCACCGCGCGCTCTCTGAGCAGCGATGGAACATGTGAGCGCATCGTTCTGTAGTTTCGGGCTCGTGTGAAAGATGTACGGCTCCGCGCGCACACACACTAATCCTCGGCACGCCTCTCGTGTGAGCCCCGCTGCTCGCGCTCCGTGCGGCCACAGGCTCGATCCTCACACACTGCCGACACACTGCTGACATTTTGCTGCGGGCGGCGCGGAGACACACCTGAGCGCGGCGCGGAAAACGGCGGCGGCCACGATGACACGAGAAAAAAACGGGGAAAAAAGCCGCCCGCCTGCACGCGCGTCAACGGGCTCTGATTAATCAGCATGCAGCTCGCGGAGTGCGGCTGCATTGTGCTCTGTGTGTGTGTGTGTGTGTGTGCGATGCAAAAACAAAAACAAACGCACCCCCACTCTTCCTCTACGTGCTCGCATCGCAGACACGCGTCCGCCGCTTCGCTGTCACACGCACACACATTTGACATTACCTGGCCGCGTCGCTCCCGTCACCTGCGTCTTCTTCTTCTGCTGCTGCTCTCGTTTAATGCAACGTTCTCTCCCTCACTTCTCTCCTGCTCCGCATTTCATTCCTGGTCGACCATGTTCGCAGCTCGATGGATGGATGGGTGATGGAGAGAGGCGGAGGAAGAGGAGGAGGAGGAAGAGGAGGAGGAGGAAGAGGAAGAGAGAAGCCTTTGAAGTGAGGAAATGTGGGTTCCTCTTCGCAACCCAGCAGCCGGGACTGGATTTATGTCGTTTCCAAGGCAGCGTCCGTCGAGCTCGCCAGCGTCAAGCTGCAGCCTGTTGTAAACAAATATCACTTCCGATTATCCTTTCAAAATAAAACTCACAGTTAACGTCACTGAACGGAAGGAAAAAACGCAAAACAGACAACAAAAGGGAAATCTGTACTTATAATAATGTTCATTGTTCTTGTGATTGTTCTGCTGATTTTATGTTACAGAAATATTTTAGGCATTTAAACCTAAATTTTAAAAGCCTCACAATGGATGATATGTGCTCACATCTCCAGCTGCACGCGCTGCTTCTGTTGCGAGTATATATTTAAACCCACACACAACATAAATGTCATTTAGAAAAAGCCGAGCACACACTGCGTGTTTGTCTCTCCTCCCTCTCCAGTGCAGACTCTATTCTGTGCATAATGCAACAGAACATTTATCAAGTTGAACTTTTCACACATCAAAGATGGCAACCGTGTTTCTGCAAGTGGCTGACAGGGCATCCAAGCATTTCAGTCATTTTGTAAACTGGGTTGACTGCAAATTTACACTCAGCTGCCAGTTTTAAATGTACACATTTTAAGTTGCACATAAGTAAGAATGTAATGTAACGCAGCATCCGTGTCGTGAGACTTTGGGACGGTCTTCACGCTCGGCTCTTGTTCACAGAGGTTCTAATTCCATTCCAGGCTCACCCCGGAGGTCCCAGTCTGCGGGGCTGTTCACTCTGTGTGCCTCTCCGGGAACGAGCGTGACTTACCGAGACCTCCGCTCACACATTTAACCAGTCCTGTTAGAAACCACTTGCACTTCATTAACTCACACTCGGTCGCTTGTGTTTGTGTCCAGACTCACCGTCAGCTCTAACGCTGCACACGATGCTACTGAAACACCTCAAAAGATCACGTTATGGTCACTGGGTTTAGTAACACACAAGAATACTCGAACAGCAGAGTAACGGTGAGCTACAGAGATTATTCTGAACGTTACATGTCTGAACTCAGGCTACTGCTCGTGCTACCTGCTGCTAGCTTGACGCAGCTCAAATGAATCAGGCGCAGCAACTTGGTGGAACAGCGCATGCGTGTCCGAAGCGTGGCGGCTGTTGACGGTGATAGCCGAGACCACCACCCACTCTGAGAGCGGGTCAGCGGGCAGAGCCGCTGCAGGGCTGCGGGCACGTGACGCTCCAACACGTGAACGAACGTATGAGCAGGAAAAAAACATCAACACTGACTCTTACTGTCACTGCAGCCGGAGCAGCTTCGCCCACGCGGACAAAACAATACATTTAATCCAAATCTAAGAGTAGCAGGCCGCGGAAACTGAACTGAAATGATAAAAATAGTCTGTTTCACTTGTCAAGACAAAGGTCAGACACGCTGACATGTACGAGTGATTTTAGGCGGACTTACCTCTGCGAAGCAAACTACTGATACTCCTTTAATGTTCGCTATGAGGAGAAAATCTGTTCTTAGTTTCTCTTTTCTCTGTTTGAACTGTTCAGCTACATTAGTTAGAAAATCCTGCTGCATATCAACACGTTTATGTTTATTATTATCCGGAGAAAAAGGACAGCTGCAGCTATTCTGTAGTTTCACCACTGGGCGGCGCTGTTGCTCCATGTTTAAACAGGAATCTGGTCCTCAGGGACTGTCGCTGTCTGTGGTGCTGATGTGAGTGACGCTGCAAACAAATGCTTCTGAACGCTGTCCGTGGTTCTGACTGAGACAAGAGACAAGACGGACAGACGAGGGATGGAAGAACACTTTGCTGCTGCTGCTGCTGCCACATGAGAGTATGCAACATGATGACACATGAGCCCATCACACTGTTCACATCAGAGTCACTGCCCACGAAAGAAACTCTGGCTTCACAAGCTCAATGTTTTGCACAGAAAACCTACAATTAAACAAAAAGTGCCGTGTTTTTTTTCTCTGCAGTACTTTGCAGGACTTGCTGAGACACTTTATGGTCATTTACTGTTGACTGTGACACTTTGAGTAACTTTAGAGCCACCTTGTGGCTGTATGTGGTAATCACACCTGGTTGTTGATCTGAGGATCTCTGCTTCTTAAAGGTTAAACAAGTAATTTATGACCTTTATACACCTCTACCCATCAGAGCAGCAGGGGAAAGTTGTGTTTAGGATATCTGTGACATTTTCAGTGACTACAGTCAATTTTCTTTACTACATAGTAGAAGAGAAAGTAGAGGTTTTGTGGAGAGTGCAAAAACTACAGCAGAAACGGAGCAGAGTTCTTTAAAACAGGTTTCATTCAACTGTAAATAACAACACAAATTCTTACAATACTACATTTAATCATGACTTCTTGGGCTTGAAGGCTTAATCATTTCGCTTACAGCATCAACATTCGTTTGTAAAATAGCTGGAAATTCACGTGTGTCTCTAAACCTTAATATACAATATGCTTCGTCTAGAACTCTATTTTTTACCAGACCTGCATCAAACTGAGCAGTTCATTTCATTTAAAAAACGCAGGCTTAATTTGCCAGAGTGGCTCCAGCTCTCATATCGTGAGCGTTTCCTGCATGGCTCAATGGGTCGAGCTCGAGCATTATCCTGACACACAGCCAAGGCTGAGGGTTTAATTAGCTCCAGGTTCCTTCCATCCCCCTGTGAAGCACTTTGGACAGAAGCTCACACTGACTGGCAAACATTTGCAGTATCATGCTACAACATAATACTAGAGTGGACTGGGTGGCTGGTGCTGGGAGCTGCCATCTATTGTTATTATCAAAATTGCCAAATTACACAGTTTGGTGTATAGCTGTTAAGCATCAGGAGGAATACTAAGCAGTTCAGTAACTTTTACCAGGAGGGCTGAGAGAAATGTTCAGCACAACATTAACCATGTGATCAAAGTAAAAATGAGACAATTGTCCACACATTAGAATAATATTTTAATAAATAAATAGCAGCATCACACAGAAAAAAGAAGAAATACACTGAGAGGATGATGGTGTAATCATTGTAGAAACTTAAGAAGTTGTGTCGTAGACAAACATTTACAATTAAAATGGTATTAAAAAAATGGCCACTGCATAACTGAAAGAGGTTCAACACATAAAAAGATAGCTAAGCCACGAGCCACAGATCACACAAGAGTGAGACAAACCAGACAAATGACCTGCATCGATGCAGAAGCTGGGTTTGCCAAACTCTTGAACAACCTGCAGCTCTGGCTTTTTCTCAGATGAAGCTGTTTAGAGACAGTTTCATGTTTGGTGAGACAGGGAAGAAAGCTTCAGGATTAATGGACAGGTCAGACAATTACAGCTGGGGTAGGCAACTTCTAGAAATCAAGCTAACCATGGGAAGCAACTCTGCCGCACGCTCCCCTCCCTGGTTTTGCTCCGGCTCGCGTTTTTTCGTTTGTTGTCACTCTCTCCTTTAAGTCCAATTTGCACAAAAGATTCACAAGGAGACCAAACGGTTGTAGAGAGAGTCAATATTAACACAAGATCCCCCACTGTACGCTGTGCCAGCGGTGTGAAATGGTACATACACTTCCGGTCTACTAAATGGGCGGAGTCACATCTCTCATGGAGACAGTTAGGAACCACCATCCCTCCGCCTTGTCTGGAAGTGTCATAATGTCGTGTGAATGGATTAGCATATGTATTTTGTATTGCATGATATTTGTTTGATGTAAGTTTGAACTTTTAATTCATGGTTTCACCTATAAGATAATTTAAATGTCCGTTTATGTCTGTTGTGAATCAAGGCGGGAAGCACCGGCTCCCAAATCTCGTGAGAGTGTGTCACTGAGACAGAGACAGATCTGGAACAAAGTTAATTTTCTCCTGATTTGTGTCTGAAAAATGACATTTTTGTGTCAGAATGTTCAGAAGATTTGTCTGTGAAAAATGGGTCTAATCTGTATCTTGGTGACAATGGGATGAAAGAATTGTTCATAATCTGTGATCATGTTCATTTCTCCCATAAGAATGAATGGACTTAAGACTGCTTCCTGTCTCCTAAAGGGGCGGGGCCGTGCTGAAACCATGTGACACTGATACAGGAAATAACCGTCAGTGGGAGGTTTCACTTTTTTATTAACTGTCTCTACATAAGACATGTCACTTGTTTCAGCAGCCAATCAGCTCTTCACCATGTAACCTGTCACTAAGAAGTGCAGTGTGGAGCAGCCAATAGGAACACACGGTCTCTGAAATAACTGTGATTGGCTGAAAATACCTTTCAGGCCTCTTGAATTACAAAATGCTGAAAGGTTATTATGGGATGCTGGTGCAATGACACCAAAGGTAAATTGCCTACCTCAACTTTAATTCTCTTTCGTTTCCTCCAGCTGGTGTGAAAGAGGAAAAATCCACCCTTGGATTCTCCGGCATTCTTTGACTTAGAAATAAAAAAAATCTTTTTTTGACTTCTTTCATGGTGCGGCACTGCGATTTACTGACTAAAAGGTAAAAATGATTTAAAGAAATAGTTTTGCATTTAGGACAATCTGCTTGTTTGCTTTCTTGCTGAGAATTTGGTCAGGAGATTTGTTACCCCTTACATTTCCGTGCAGTAAATATAAACATCCTGCTAGCTTAGCTTAGCATAAAGACAAACATGACAGGAAACAGCTTGTCTGGCCCCCAGCTAAAGGTAAAAAAAATTCCAAAAACCTTCCAGCACCCCCAAAGCTCACTAATTTAAAACAAAGTTTGGAGCAGCGTTTACTTTTGTAGATTAGCGTATCATGCTAGTGTGTGCATTTGATTTAGATTGAGTCACAAAATTCATTTTAACAGATTTTCTTTCCTCATAATATGTTTGATATTTTTTTATGTTGTTTGTTGAATTTGTACAAACATTTTTTGTTTTGTTTTTTAAATATGTGAGTCTTATTTTAATTTTGGTCAGGCAAGCTGTGCACCCTGCTTTCAGTGTTTATGCTAAGCTAGGCTAACCATCTCCTGGCTCCTGCATATCACAGTGGAAACAGACAGACGTGAGTGTGATATCAGTCTTCTGATCAAAGTCTCAGCAAGAAAACTGATCTCTGATGTAGTTTCACTGGGAAATACAAATACCAAATAATAATTTTGGGGGATGAAAACACAAAAAGCACATTAACACTGGCTGTTAGTGCAGATTTTCCCTTTAAGCTTGTGCATATGCTGCGATTGTTTGAGCACAAAACATCTGACTCATAAATTTGGATCATTTTCAAATATATTACATCATTATTTGGAATAGTTTTTGCTTGCTTTGTTATCTGCCAGCAGCAAATAGTTGTGGAGGGGGAAAAGCCCAAACTGGGCCTCCTGAAATGTATGAAAATGAATCTGTCAATAAACAGCACCAACTGTTTCTATACACACTAGACCTGGATCAAATTATTAGTTGAAATCCTTCCAGAAACTTCCTCCGAGTGATTGCTTTTATCTGCCTGGACTGCGAGCCAGAACTGTTGGCATCTGCAGGGACAAACCGATTCAATACATTCTGTCAGACACAATCGATAGCATCCCAGAAAAGTTCCTAAATCAATCTCAGACAGCAGTTTGAGCCAGGCCTGGTACACACACAGGTACACGGGAAACATATAGTTATTACACTGCGACAAACTGAGTTGGCTGGCCTGGCTGTAGCTCTTTGCTTGCCCACAACTGGATGAATCAAACATGACCCATTCAGCCAAGTTCAGAGAGTCCTCTCTTTTTCATTGCTTTCTCTGTTTTCCTCTTATTTGTGTTGGTATTTTCTGTTATGATAAAGCTGAAACGCCTGCAGGGATTGCAAGCTGTTTGCAATGTGCATTTTGTTGATTGCTCTTTGTTCTTTATTTCCTTGCCGCACTGTTTCATTCCTCCCGAGTTTAAAAGAGGGGGAAAAAAACAGTGTGAAGCAGAGAGGACCTTTTGAACTTCACTTCAAACATGCACGATAATTGTAGGCCAAACCCGGGTGCCGGCTTGCCAACATTAGCTCATGTAGGCCTCTCCATGTGGAGAGAAAAGTGGTGTGAATGACCACTGTGTAAGTCTGTAGCATACAAATAGTGGATAAATTATACAGAGATGCATAGAATTAGAATGAAGTGACTCCCAGTTCTTCTGTTTCATTCTAATTGTACGCAGAGTGGCTGCAGACCTCAGGCTCTGGATTTGATTGGTCCACTGCAGGCTCTGACCTTTGCTCTTTGACCTTGGATGGAGGATTATGGATGAAAAAGAGTTTTAAATTCAGCTGTTTGTGATTCCGGCTGTTCTGTGGCCAAAAGGATCATTGCCAAAATGAAATACTGATCACTGCAGAAAGTGACATCGGCAGGTTGCCAGGAAAATTCAGTAATGAACTGTGTTGTTCAGTGCTTTGTGTACTTAAAGGGATTCTTTCATACTTGGGGCACTAAGAAGAGACAAAATAGCTGAAGTATTATGACTTTTATGGGCCAGTTTCCAAAGACACTACAATTCCAAGGATGCAACTAAATAGCATCTTTCATTTGAGCCTTCTACTGTCTCATAAACACACAGCTTTTAAACCTAGATC
>JAQFJA010000016.1:15062356-15077046 GCA_029874485.1 Naso brachycentron
AGAGAGAGAGAGACAGAGACAGAGAGAGGGAGAGAGAGAGAGGGAGAGAGAGAGAGAGACAGAGAGACAGAGAGACAGAGAGAGAGACAGAGAGAGAGAGGGAGAGAGAGAGAGAGAGAGAGGGAGAGAGGGAGAGAGACAGAGAGACAGAGAGACAGAGAGAGAGACAGAGAGACAGAGAGAGAGACAGAGAGAGAGAGACAGAGACAGAGAGAGAGAGGGAGAGAGAGAGAGAGAGAGAGGGAGAGAGAGCCTTCAGATGCATCTGAATAGACCGATAAACCAATCAGAGCAACAAACGTGTGTTGTAAAGCTAAGAGACAGATGCAAAATTGGATGGTGCTTAGATTGATTTCAAAGGCGGCCCGGTCACAGCTGTTCTCAAATTACTGTCCAACTAAAACTTTGTTTCTTTCTAAAATGATTTTAGGTGAGAAACAAGGCGATGCAGTAACAGAGTAATGAGTCATATGTGATCAGCAATGCCTTGTTTGGCAGTTTTATCTCAGTTTTAAGAGCCTGTTGTTTGTATCCTGAACAACCTGTTGCTTGTATCACTGCCTGTTGCAGTGATACAACCCATCAGAGCAACTGAACTGTGACTTTTTAAATCTGGACTAGAAACACTCCTCTCTTAGGCCTTGTTCAGACTGCCAGCCCAAATTGGACTTTTGGCATACCCGGAATGAATCGAGATTGATTTCACCAAGTCTGAACTGAAAAAAAACCAAAAAAAACCAAAAAAAACCCCACATAAAATCCAATTATTGCAAAATAGATTCAAACCACATGGCCAAATGGTTTGAAATGCCTTCAGTCCAGATGATCTGCTCATTCAAATATCAAAGTGCCTTTTAGGTCACTTCAAGGATACCTGGCGCCTGAACGGAGTCTCTTGATGGACAACACAGAGTGCAAGGCAGCCACAGATCCTGCAACGTCCTACAGGGCAATGCAAAATCTGTTCGCCACTTCAACAGAAGTCCCAAGGACGACATGCTCCCACTGGTCACTGCTTTGCAGACGGCACAAACGTCTCGCTGCACGGTGAAGCCTGCCATGACTGCATCACAGAACATCGTAACGTTCATCGGTCTGCTCCGTCGCTGAGTCTGTCTGCTGCAGCGGAGTTCCACTCTGACATAAGCACCTGATTTTGAACAGTTCAGAGGGGTTCATCGAAAAAGAGAAGTTGGTTCCAAACCCAAATATTGATGAACCGAAATACAGCAGGTTTTCCTCGGGAACTGAAGTGGGCATGTCAAATTCTAAAAGTTGTGCACGGTGTAACATCCTCCCTTGATGAAGTATTCTTGATTAAAATGGTTCTGCTCAGCTGGAGCTCAGCACAAAGTGTTGGTGGAGATTCTCATCATCCAGGTCAGGGTCATTCCAGGTGGTAAGACATAGGCAAGTGGACGTTTCGGTGCCCATCCATGAGGCTTTTACTGAGTTACCAGAGATCATCTTCAGCTTCTCCAAGAAACAATCAATCAAGTTCAGTTGCCTTCGATTTAGCACCTAGAATTAGCTTCGTATCGAGGTTCCAAGCATCCTGAATAAAACCAGATCAAGCACCGGAGATGTTTAAGTGGAAAACCACCAAATTAGTGACTGGTTCAATGCCATCCAGGTTGGACAGAAATCTGTCTGAATGGGAGGAGGGCGAGACACGTCTAAACCATTACGATAAGAAAGTACTGACAGAAGAAATCCAAACAAAAATGTTGATGTCCTCTCAGAGACTGAAGGCAATTTATGTTGCAAAAAGATTTGACTTTTACAAGTTTTAAATCATTTCCTACAAATCATACAATTAGCAGTACTACTACACTTTCCAAACAATTTATGTTACACATGACACTAATTGACCCGTTTTGCATAATACTCAAAATCCGGTTCATGGAGCATGCGAAATCAAAACCCTAATGGCCTTTACTAATGACCGAATATGGCTCTGTTGAATGCTGTAATTTAAAAAAGTAGTCCAGCTTTGAGAGTTGCTCTCAGAACAACACAATTACATTAAGTTTGTGTAACTGAAGCTTTAATCCAAAGTGACAATAAGTGCTTGTGACCATGTGAATGCAACCCTAAAACTGCATGAATCATCTGAATAATTACAAGTAAATCCCTGTGTGTGTGTGTGTGTGTGTGTGTGCTCTGCTGATGTGCTTCAAGTGGCACATTGAGAAACAAATAGAAGACGAAGCTGAGTCTGCATCTTGACTTAACAACAGATCCGGGAACAGCTCTGAAACGTCACAGCCTTTTCAGTGTCAAAGTTTACAGAGGCAAAGCGTTTTGCGTGGCAACTTTCTGATTCTAACTCGCTCCCTGTCTTGATCTGCTTTGGAATTAACTGAGCACAAAGTACACTGGACACAAGTATCAAGAACTGTCAAGATGAGGAGCTTTATCCCAAATGAAGTTATGAGGTGTTGGTGTAAAAGTTAACTCCAGTCTAAAGTGATCGAATTTGTCTCGAGTCCACACGTCTAAGCACTGGAGTGCTCCTTAGACACCTAAGCTGAATTTGAATTTGCAAAATACTCAGAATGTGTCTTTAAATCATGCATTTACTTGGCATGAGTTAATTAAAAAATATTTTTATTTGTGCAAGATTAACTGTTGTCTGCTGCTGCAAATGGATACAAGCCCTTACAAGTTTGTGCATATGTAGCTGTGTATATCTGAATGTCATGTTACTTTCTGAGTTTGTTTCTGCACAGATGATGTACACACTGCACAAATCTTTCTACTCACATATGTTCATGCTGACAGAGAACTGTCATTTCTTCTTCTCTGATCTCTGTTGCATCTATCTGTCTGTCTGTCGTCCATCTATATTTTTTCCTCCTTTAACTCTCTGAAAGTTTGTAAGTCCCTCATCACATGCAGCCAAACAAACAAAAGGGGGATTCCAGTAAAACAGGGGCTGAAAATCTGCAACATGAATCCAGTTCCTTTACAATTTCCTGCAAAGAGAAGCCACAGGGCAAGGTGAGCCTGTTAGCAACACCCAGTAGTTTCTGAACAAAGTCATGGACATTGATTTATTTCATGCAGAATGAATCAATATGCCTGTTAGGATGAACACACACACACATGAAAACACACAAAGCATCACAATGCCAGATAGAGGTATCAATCCCTTATCATCAATCAATAACACTTCAGGCTTGCACTGCTTCTTACGCATGTTTCCTCCTCATACTTCACTTTTTATTAGCATATTTTTGAGCAAATCAATGTTTAGTGACGACTGAGGATTCATAAGAAATTCACTTAGTCTCTTAAATGGCAGTGACACATTTTTGTTTTTCATCTCCTTGCTGGATTTCTGCAGTTTCAGCGCAACTGTTGGAATTTCATCAAAAATTTAAGCAACATTTCAATTATTTTATAATGACAATTTAACTTGGAAATACAACACACTGTAATTTTCTCATTTTCCTGTTTTTGTTTTTTTTTTCTGCTTCTCTACAAACTGACTGATCCTTTTTTCTGCAGTTAGATTAAATTTGTCTTTCCAAAATGATTTTTACAGATATTTTCTGCTGTTATCTACTGCAGGAAAAAGTGCCATTTCCTGTAATTGCACCAACTCTGGAAAATGGTTCTGGCCTCTTTTGCTCCAGTTAATTGTAATTAATTGCTTGCTTAACTAAAGAAGCGTTTTGGTGCTGCTTCCCTCGCAGTGATGCAGTGAATGAGAAACCACACTGAGCACAGAGCTGCTAACTGTGGCTGAGTGTTTCCAACCCACAAAAGGCAAAATGGTCACAAAGTACCATTGATTTCTATTATGTTTATGGGGGGGAGTTGCAAAGCCAGCAATAGCTTGTGCATAGATGTCAATAAGCATTATGCTGTGTTCAGTGTGTGTGCAGAGCTGTTAGAGATGAAGCATTGGATTTCACTTACAGTAGCTCGCCTCAGTGGAAGCGCACAAGCTGATGAGCCGCAATATGCACTTGGACGGCCACTTTGTCTGCTCCCGCTGTCTGCCTCTCTTTCTCACCTTCTGCGGTGGCAGGAAAAAAGCTGTTTTCACAGTTTCAGTTAATCATCACACCTTTAATGAGAGATTTTTGCCTGTGTGATGTTAAAGTAACTCCCTGAGTAATGGTTCAAAATCAATAGATTCACACTTCTGGAGATAGACCACTTTACTACCAGATGGAAATACAGCAGAGATGCAGAAGAGAAGTTTATAACAGTGTTGTTGGCTGACGAGTCTGCAGCAGATCATTGGTCTTAATGGATCAGAGGCTGATAACAGCCATAAACAGGTTCATGGTCAAAGCTGCACACATGTTGTGTTGCTTTAATAGTGACCTGAAAGGTGTTAAAGTCACAGAGTTTTCATGAAATCTCATCCCGATACGCTCGCAGCAACTTGCTAAAAGGCCATTATTACATTGAGTTTCTATTTTAACATGATCCTGCCTTCTTGTGTCCATTTCACATTAAATCACAATAATCTGAGCATTACAGTTACTAAGTTCAGGGACTGTAACACCCAGTCCTACTAATGAACACATACAAACAACTGCACACACACAACTGCGAAACAAACATGCATGAGTGATAATGCTTCAGGGAAACCTGCTCTGTGTGTGTGTGTGTGTGTGTGTGGGTGTGTGAGATCAGTCATGCATGAATGCAGGTTTTTAAAGCACATGCACTTTTATCACAGACATAAAGTACTAGATTTGATGTTGTTCTCATGTTTGTTGTTGGTATATTGTAGATTTGTTGTGTCTGTATGTGTGATGTTGTCCGGTTTGAAATAAGTCTTTGAAACAGATACACAAGAGACCATAATGAGTGTGGAGGTCAAAATGCTTCATGAGCTTAACCCTAAAAAATTTCAACTAGCACCTAAAGTCAAGCTAAAATCCTCGGAGTGACCTTGTGACCACTCTTTTTTTAAACATCGTACAGTTACAGCTACAAAATTAAGGTGGTTTTAAATTTAATTTAAACGAAAATTAAATGAAACACATTTTAATGTGTCTTAAATTAATTTGCCTTTTTCTAAATAAGAACATGGCAAGAAAAAAGGTATAAGAGAGGAAGAACAAATGAGAGAAAGATTTGTGCGACACAACGTGGGAGGTTGGAGAAGGAAAGAAAAAAAAACATCTTCAGCTCCATGTCACACCTCCTCCCTCCTCATCGCATGCCACCAGCGCAGACTGCTACTCTGCTTCAGCGCGTTACGCTCTGAATGAGAGGAAGGACGGTTCACAGCAGGGACGTCCATATGGTGGGGAGAGAGAGAGTGGTTATAAAAACATTGAGAGAGCGAGACGAACAGAGCGCCATCATCTCCAAAAACACACGAGGGACTGATGGCTTCATCTCTGCGGTGACACGTGGAGGTTGAAGGCCAGACTTGTTCCTCTCTGTTGGCTCCGTAACTGCAGAGCTCGTCAGACGTCCTCCCCCTCCTCCCGAACATCGCTCGCAGCTGAACACTCTCTGCTGGCACGAGTGATCAACAGAGACAAACTCGGGGAAAATGAGTCAGTGAACATCTAAACACCGAGACAGCGTGCAGTGATTCACATCTTCAGAAACCTTTTGTATCATTTGGTTTATTTTTTATGACATGACTGTGCTGCTGGTGTTCCTTGAGTCTCTCCTCTCTCTTCTTTTGATCTTTTCAGCAGAAACCATCATCTTTTTGTTTGCTTTCAGGCTTTTCTTTGCTTCTAATCTTTTGACTGATTTTTCTTTCATTCCAGTTTATTTTTGTTCCTGACTTCTTTTGCATCAACCTTAGCTTCTATTTTTGTCACCCCCCTGCACTGTCAACAGTTGTTTCCTTTGTGCATGTTTTAATACAGTTTCAGACTTGTCAGGGAAATAAAATGCATGTGAAAAACCTTTTCTGCAAGAACCTTGAAGTCATAATTCTTAAAATCTCAGCGCTGTGGTTTGTTAATACAGGTCCAGAATTCGGGGGACAGCAAACTGTCCTGTAGCTGCTCCGTTTTACTCTGAGATACCACAGAGGACCAGCTGGTGTGTCTGTTTGCAGTGCAGTCATTTCCCAGCATGCCACTGACAGGCACAGTAAAATCAGTTACATTGCTGAAGAGTTAAAATGTGTGCAACCTGAACTCACTGTGGTACTTATTCATGATTCATTACTTCCTGCATATTTAAACTGTTCTGAGGTCAGAAAATGGTGAAAACGACCATTTTCATTGGTCGTAACTGTTCCACGATAAAAGTAACTGCAAGACTCACCAGGGCTGCTTTTTAAACACCTTTAATGTGAAGCTGCGGCAGCAGGAAATGTGTCTGATGGAAAGTGAGACAGATAAGAATGAGTCAATGAGTTAAAATGAAATAAACATAAAGCTGGATTAAATGCTGCTTCTTTGTTTCCTCCTGCATGTTTGGAAGACAGTTTAAAACTCATGCTGGAATAGTTGAAGCGTCATGAACAGCATCCTCAGCCAGGTGGGAATATTTTGTGGTTTCTGTGTATCACTATTATGGAAACATTTTCGAAGGCGGAATGTCTGGGACATTGTTCTGCCTCCAACTGTGCAAAAAGCCAAGTTGGCACGCGGAGACAAAGGTGTGATAGTTCGATGACATCTGTGTGCCACATTTACAGAAGATTTAAACCTGGCTGGCAGCAGGTAGCAGCTAACTCACTGAAGACCAGCAAACATGCGGATAAGATCGACTGCCGTAAAACAGGTACAGATAATGAAGGTTACTGCCAAGTTACAAAGTTGTTATTGCAAACAAAGGGCTGCACGATGTTTCTGTCCCACCGGCACTCGTGTTGGCACATCATGGCTCTCGTGCCTCTTTACCTTCACCAGCACCGGCGCGCTGTCTGAACTTTCTGAAGTTACGCTGCTGCAAATAAATCAAGAGACTATTGCACAAATTGTGGGACCAATCAATAGTTTGAATGATCAATACATTTGATTTAAAGGATTTTTACTTAAGAAAAAAAAAAAAAAACTGTGCTGAAAAATTTATTGTCAACCCTTTTGGATCATATCCCTGCTGGATCATATCCCTGCTGGATCACATCCCTGCTCATAGTGTACACCTATTTAACAATGTGGACCCCCCCCCCAAAAAAATCAAGTTAAATTTCTTTGTACTATTGTATCAAATTCTAGCATTTTTAAAATCTCTGTTAAACAAAATTTGCCAAATTATAATTAAGGCGAAAACCAGCCAATTGTCAACCAATCATACTATGACATCTACCGGTGTCATGATTCATGTTTCAGGTGGGTTTAGAGCTAAAACTCATTGGTGAGAGCGGGACAGATTAATTCAAAAAGAGATTTAGAGACCGGCAGAAGAAATTCAGGGTAACGTGGTGGTAACCTTAGCCGTAACGTTGGCTGTACAGTAGGTAGTTCCTTAGCTAGCTAATTAGCTTCACTAGCAACAGGATGGTGATGTTCCGTGTGTGTCAATCGTGTGTGCCGATCAATTCTTCCCAAACTTATGTCCCACTTCTACACCCTGTTTGAAGCAGTTTCACTCAGAAACAAACACGCCATCACAGGGCGGTTACATACATTGGAAAAATGGCGTCATGGCATCTTGAAAGAAAATGTATCATTTCTGTGTCTACACTTTTAATCCTTCCATCATCCTTCTGTGCTGCTTTTCTTTTCCAGTGAGGACAATTTTCTCCCCCTTTCAACATAAAAGCATCTTTAAACTACACATCAGAGGAGGTGAATGAAACTCCACCTTTTGCACATTAATCCATCTTCTGCATATTAACAATCTCTACCCTTTCTTGGCGTTGATCATCTTCTGTTTGTGAGCTGCTTTCCGTCTAAATCTCTCAACCGACTCCTCTTCTCTCCTTCAGCTCCCTCGTCTTGCCTGTCATCTTCTTCCGCTCCTGTTCCTCTTCCTCCTCTCTTATACATTCAGTTCACGCTCTGAGTCTCACTCTGCAGTTCTTCTGCCTGCTTCTCCACAGTCCGTCATTTATGTCTTCATCGACTCTGAATCTTTCTCCTCATTATTTCCAGCTACCCTGCCCTTTCTACCATTAATCTCCCCTCCTCCAGCGGTTGGGTGGCTCTCATGAAGCTGGAGCATCTGTTACCCCTCGACTAAAAGAATTTGATGGACAATTTGAGGCCATGCCTGAAAGAGAACAAATGTTACAAACTGGAAACTTGCTTAGTCTGTTTGAAAACTTAAGTCAGCTGGTCAGAAAAATATTGTAGCTAATCTTAGAGCACAAGACTAAACAGAAAACGGCACATTAAGAGCGAAATTTAACAAGATTGCTTTGAGATCCTGTTGCAGTGTGACTGTCAGGCATAATTTCACTGAGTGGCAGCAGCTGCTGACAATCTACAGCAGACCTCTGACCTGGTTTTTGTTCAGGTTTCACCTGATTAAGTTTGCAATTAATCATCACAACATAGCATAGCACTACAGGTCTTGGTGCCCAATTCCCATTAGTTAACTTTATCAATTTTTTTTACTTCCTGCTTGCATCTGCTTTTAAAAATGACTCAATCCGATGTTCATTTACATTTGGTGAGCATTTGAGCAGCTCTTCATCTAACAGCTCCTTGTCGTTCTGTCACTTCCACAGATGGTGTTAAACTCCTCCAACACATATTTAAAATTTATCCACTGTCAACAAATGCTGAAAATGGCCGCTGTATTGCTCCATAAATGCATTTTTAATTATCAATACTGGTCAGCTAGCTATAAGCTAAGTGAACACTGTATTTCCTGTTATCAGCCTACTTCAAAATTTAAGTTAACTTGCATTGAACTTAGTTAGTGTGAAGCTGCAGCTGAAGGAAATGATCAGTTTGCATTAGCAGTAACTTAACACTGCGCTCTACAGAGACGTAGAAAGCCGACGTAACAGGGATTACAGGTGGTTTCATTAGCAGGTGGGAAAATTTAGTCACCATGGCTACCCTTGGTGCCAGCTGTAGTTGGCACCATAGCACCGAGCGCTCAAAGCTGCGCTCTCACGGCTGAAAACATCTTGCAAACGAAACTGTTTCTGTACAAATCCTTTTTTTTCCTGCGCCGTTTCTTTGCCCTCAAGGCTTCAGAGGCAGCTAACTTTAGTTAACATTACCTTTGGTAATGTTCAATTGTTACCTGTCTTTTAAGCCCTAGTCCTCCATTGCACTGTCTCTGTTTTGACTATGTTTTCAGCAGAGAGCACAGAGAGTCATTTGCATTTGTGTTTTCTTCATTAAAATGCAGATCTGTCACATTTTCAATGACGTGTGACTTGCACTGACAGGGAATATCTGATCTGTCTGCTCAGATCACAGACACGTTGGCAGGTATGATTCATGTCACATTTATTTACACATATGGATGAGACCTGAAACGGATCTGAGAATATCTATTCCATGTGCTGTCTCCCTTCTTCCCTATAGTACATATCCGATCTAGCCACATGAGAGGAAAAAATTAGAATTTAAATTAGAAGTAAATCAGGCAGAATCACATACATTAAGCTGTTTTCAGTATAAACAGTTCTTGCATGTGTGCTGTTACACAAGCACAGTGTGGACGGTCTCAGCTGTGAACGCTGCTTGGTGAACACTCGAGCAGAGAGCAGGGAGCTCTTCAGTGAAGTCAGCAGGTCTGACAGTGAAACGACAGGAAAACCTACGCACTGCGCTCTTAAAGGCAGATTTTTACCAGTTTTTACGTTTTTACAAACACTTAAATAGTCATTTCAGCAAAACAGCCCAAGTATGTCTGAATTCTTCGTCCATGAAGGAAACATGCAAAGACAGCATCACTGCAAAAGCAGGAAGTAATGTGAGAAAAATGTAGAAGCGCAATCTCCCAGATGTATTGTTACATATATGTACAAAGGAGCATGACATGCTTTGTTTAAACCAGCAACCAGACTCTTTTTTTTCTTTTACTAAAAATAGGAAACGTTAAAGGTTTCCTTTAAGCTAAAAAGCAGTAATCAAATAAATCCTTATTAACCAGCTTGTTATACAAAGTTAACATTGCAGCCTTGCTTCCAGCTGATTGGTCCCTGCACAGAGTGTATTGATAAACACATAAACATACTTCTTAATGAAGTCCTCCGTCATGTCTTTGTTGTGCATCATTTCTGCAGACGCTCGTAATTACTGGAGATACGACTTCCTGTGTTTATCCTCCACTGTTGACACTTTTTTGTTAGAGATGAAGTCAAAGAGCAAAAGTAATTAAGAAAGTGTGTGGTGGAAAGTGGGCCCGAGACGCTGATTTGCATTTGTTTATGCGGAAAGACTGCAGAGACAAACACGGGGGCGCCTTTACGTCTCTGTAGGGGGCTAGTGTCACTTCCCAGGAAGAGAAGAACATCTTTTAATAGAACGCTGAGGAGGAAACACATTCGATGTACACAGCTCTGCAGCATGTTTTCCCAAGAGACGTGTAGAGAGGGGTCAAAGGGCGCAGAAGCAGCTGCTGAGCAGAGTGGAAGGTCAAGCTGACGACATGAGGCGGCGGTCAGTCCGTACACATGGAGCGACTCAGGCCTGCAGGCTTTGGGGCCGCGGTGCTTCGAGTGGATTTATTGTTGATTTCTGAGGCAGTTTAATGTGATGCTGCACTGGGAATGTGTCCTTGTGCAGTGATTGAGTGGCACAAGTTAAGACCAGAGTTCGGTTTCTTCAAGCCTGAGGTGCAGAGGCTTTACTCATTTTATGAACTTCAGTGTGATACTGCATTGTTGAAGTAATAATCTGCCAAAACACAGATTTTGAGTGTTAAACAGTCACCATGCATGGACTTCAAAGGTGTCTCTGAAATGCTTAAAACCCCCTTTATTATTATTGTGTTGTCGTCAACTTGGAATAAGAAAATTGAGCCAAACATCCCATCCTCAACATCCTCTCTGCTGTTTGGGTAAAGTCAAGTCTAAAATCTTGCACATTTCAGGCCTCAATATAAAGACGATGGTTTAAAGGGATAGCTCACCCGAAAATGAAAACTCAGTCAATTTCTACTCACCCTAATGCCGAAGGAGTCTTTTAGTCCACAAAACACTGCACGAATTTCACACGCTGGTCTCACCTCACACACAAGGCACCGGAGCTGCAGGCGACAGTGAGGCTGGGAACATGGCATCAGCATGTCAAGGCTTCAGGACGCTCAGATTACTTCAGACGAGCAGTGCGGAGGCATTTTACGGTTTTATTATGCTTTTGTTTTATGTCTGAATCCTGGTCACCATTCACTACAATTAATTCTGTTCCGAACAGCCATCACTCTGCAAATACACAACTACTTATGACCTTTAGAGCTGCAGGAACAGTGACTCTTCAGTTTAACCCGGTAAACAAGGACCTCCTGCGGGAGGTCTTGAGCCCTTCATGGCAGATGTTTCTTTGCATAATTCTGTTCAAATCCATCTAAAACAAAAACTCCAACAGCTGAAGTGTTCATTTCTCCAGCAGCATTAAGGCTTTTGTCTCTCACGTCATCACGTATGTAACATGCTAAACATGAAACAATGAAAAAATCTTTGGATTCTTGTCATACAAACCAGCAGATCTCAAAACCTAAAATAAATATTTTGTTTAAGTTTCTACATCCATAAATCTCTTGAATCAAGCTGTTATATTAATCATTCTAATTTACTGACTTACTTTACCTTTTATCTTAACATACTGATTTCCAAAATATGAACGACTTAAAGAAACTCTGATTTTGCAATTTAAAAAAAAAAAAAATTAAACACCAATGGACAATTTATGTATCAGAGTTCAAACTTAAGACATTTTTTTAAATGCTCAAAAAATTGATTTCCAGTCAAGCCTTTTCTTCTAAACTCAAATTCCTTCATCACTCTCCTTCCCGTGTGGTGTCACCTCTTTGCCATCTGTCGTCTCTTCGTTCCCTACTTCACTATCACTTAATTCATCTCTCCGCCTGTCCATACCTTCATCACTTGAGCTGTTCATACTCTTATTTATTCAGTCCCCTTTGAATCACGACTTCATTGTAATTCCCTCCCCGCGTTCATCCTTCACGCCGTGTCCCTCCTCGATCAGTCGTCTCTCAGTCCTGCCATCGTTACTCACTTCATTCATGAGCTTTATGCTGCCTCGCTCTCCTTCCTCCCTCTGCTCTTACTGTCAAACTGTAATTTTGTTTTTCAATCTTGAGCCAAATTAGAGTCGCTTTGCGCACAGAGGACATTGTGTCATAATGATTCAACAGGGACAAGACGGGATAGAAAACAGGGAGCTTCTTCCCGTCACCTATTTCCACGATCCATCTCTCTCCTTGTCATCCTTTGTCCATCACTTTGCATCATTAAATCACCCTCCCCTTATCTCCACAAACTGCCTTCATCTGTCTTGCCTCTCTCCTCCTCATTCTTCTACAATGACTGTCACTTGTTTAGTTGATTCTATTTTCCCATTTGCATTTTCTTTCCATTTAAATCAATGTTTGTCCAGCACTATATAATCTCTATGAAATGAGAAGTTTGGTTTTTTGCGCATTAGGCCTCATTATAAGGATACCTATGATCATACGTGATGTTCTACAGCATTATTATGACAAACGGTGCAGTCCTGACGTCACCAGTAGCTGAAAACAACGGAGGAGCATGTGCACTCAGACAATCTGTCAAAAAATACAATAAAGGCTCATTTTAAAAGACGAGAAACTCGCAGAATGTTTAGTGGTGTCCTCTCATGTACTGACACTACAACACAAAGCTAAACACAGATATATAACCCAGAAACGGCTCTTTGGTTGTTTCCTGAAGCAGCTGAAAGAGACGATTTTGGGTTATTTATCTGCTTCATTGTGAGCGTACATTGAAAATGAATGACTGCTGGCTGCCTTTTATTCTGAGCCCAAAATCAGGAGTCTCATGCTACAGCTGGCTTTAGCTTCAGATGTTGCCTATACCAGCTTTAAGTATGTGTTGGAAAATGATAATTCTCTTTTTTTGTGGTTCAGTCTAAAGTAGAGCGCTAGGAGACTGACTGTGGATGCTAATTCAGTTTGCTTTGTCATAAGAAAGATCCCAAAATAAATGGACAAACTCACACACCAAGACCTTTAGGACATGAGGGGACGGAAACACTACTGCTTTTGTCCACAGGGGTCACCAGCACACAAAATGAAAGTTCCTCATAGCTTCTTAAAGAAACAGTTTAAACCAAGATGGTTTGCAGACACACAAACACACGGAATAAAAAATCATTAAGATGCACTAAAAAATATCTCTAAATACAAGGTACGTTCCAAGGAAAGAGCTAAATATTATGGTAAGTCAAATGCATTTTTTAATTTTTTTTAAAAATTTCATTGCTCTGTGCAATGACAATAATGCAATTATTTTCTTTGCCTAAAGCTGTTAGTTTGCATGTTAGCATGTAACGTTAACGCAAATGCCTATATTGCATGACATATGTAATATGTATATTACATATACATTAGCCTATAGAAAACAGTCATAACAGGTCTCAGGGGACATTACTGCCATACAACTGGCTTATAACTTATTTCTCAGTCACATATAAACACATTAAGTCATCAGCATCCATCCTGCCGTCTCTCGTTCACTCGCTTACGAAGCAAATGCATGCGTTGCCAGTGTTTTACCGAGTTCTGTCTGCCTGGTACGCGCCAGCAAAGATCTTTACGACAGCAGGCGCTTGTGTTAGTACCGCTTTTGTCCAAAGGGGGCGCTAGAATCAACAACAACTGAAAGTTCCTCGTAGTCCCTTTAAAGAGCAAACTTTGCCTCTTCAGCACAAAACTGACCTCTCCATCATGTCTCCAGGAGCTGCCTTACAGCTCACTTTGATTCATACAGAGAGAGATCTGTTCGCGCTGAAGAGCGTGATCCAGTTTGCTCATGTCAAACTGCTAATAAAGTAATCTGCCTTTTCAACGCGGGCCAAACAGATAACGCTAATCCTCCAGAATGCAGAAGTGACACAACTGTGAGTATGAGCACACGTGTCCTGATAAGAAGATGAAATGAAATCCATGAATTTGCTGCTCGCCATGTCAAAGTCAGTGTTTTAGCTTTTTCAATTTGTTCCAGTGTAGATAACATCAATACAAACAACCCAGGGGAGGCACTATCTTTGGTGTCCTTGCAGCAAATAAAAGTGAGTATATGTGAGTGCGTGCACGCTGCAGGACAGACCTTGCTGTGCTAACATGTATCAAAGGCGTCCTTGTACCCAAATTAAGGTAAGAGAAGAACAATCCTTGAAGAGAGAGATAGGTGAGGCTGCAGGTGAGGAGAGAAACTGAAAAGTAGGCAGTGGAGGAGCCGTGGAGGAGACCGTTCACTGTGGCTTTGATGGAAGGACTGTGAGAAAATAAAATAAATGAAATACAAAGGATGACTTTGATGTGAGGCTGGCCTGTCCAAATCACTGATGTAAAGTCATTCATTTTCAAAATGTCGCTTTTATCATCATTTCCTGCCTCAGTCTTTGACAGTATCAAGGCATTCCTCTGCTGTGGCAAATATTTGAACCTACAGGAGATCAAAGAACAGGTGAAAAAGAGAAAAGAAGAGACATGGAAAGGTTAGACTCAAATTAAGTTACTGTGACAAATGATGCTCTTTGTTCATATCATCAGGCTCGGAAGTGTTTTCAAAAAATACTACAAGAACAGGCTGGCAACACTTTAAACGAGGT
>JAQFJA010000016.1:15104733-15121189 GCA_029874485.1 Naso brachycentron
GATAACCGCTGATATAATAACCGATCACATAACAGGCTGCTGTTTCCGCCCGAGTTGACGCCATGTTTCCCATGTGATGTTTGCTGACTGTCACTTGTGAAACAGACCAAATTTGTCCTGGTTATTGTTCTGATGGATGGTGGAACTAATCTCAACACATCCTATCGCCTTTCACCAATAGCAGTGGAACACTGATCGATCGGCGCTGAGTCTTATTTTGCCTTGATCTGCGCTCTGTCAGACCTTCTCTGTGTAGCTGAGCTACATGTGTGCTTGGCTTAAGGGTTGACGCGCAACAGCTGTCAGTCAGAGACAATTAACAGATTCCCTTCAATGTATTAAGGATTATTAGGACAGAATTTATACACAAAAGATCTCCAAAAATGTAAGTTATTCTATCATTGAACAAGCCGTTTAATTTTTATTGACACAGCAAAAGGTAAATTTAATGTAATATTTGTCTTGATTTTGATGTACATTTTACTATTTTGTTTAGTTATTTGTATTTTTACAGGTATTATGTTCAGTTTTGTAATTTGTAAGCAAGAAATTTGTGGTAAGGTTTAAGAATTTGCACTTTTCTTTTTTCGGGACTATCAGCCGATTAAAAGGCTATCTGCTTTTTCACGATTTAGACTATCACCAGTATCTGTTATCGGCAAAATCGGTTGACCTCTAGTGCAGTCTGATGCGTTGATCAATAGATACGTTAGTTATGTAACATTTGCTGGCGCTGTAAAAATTATTAGAAAAGTGGAGACAACAGGCTTTTTTTTAAATCCCGTTATCACTGGAAAACGAAATGATTTTTCTCTGATCTCGAAATAACAAAATGAAAAAAGATAGTAGCGATCTTGGCTGCTCTCGGCTTCAGTAGATATTGGCAAAAAATCCAAAATCATGCATCCCCAATCTGAACAAAGCAAAGATGTTTCCTTTAGTCTGTAGAATACGACGTGTAGGTCAAGACAACTCTGCAGCACCATGATATTTAAATTTAAAGTTAATTTGACAAACACACATTTCTCCTTTGACAATTACTGCAATGTGGATTAAATTCTGATTACTGCAATTGTACAGCCCTAAATCCTACCAAGTTGCACGTTCCGAACGAACAGAGGGGAAAACGGTGTGTAGAGATGGAATATTTTCACATCAAACGTCGTGAATTAGTGTTTCATTTGGCCAAACCAGAGCTGCAGGAGAGCAGGACTCAGGCAGGAAGAGGGGACATGAACTCTGTTTTGTCAGAATAAAACTAATGTTTTCGTCAATTTAGTCTGGCTGTTGGCGAGGAGGTGTGGCCACAAACCAAATTATTTTGGTTCCTGATGCTGTGTGATGTCTAGCGGCTGTGAAAGCTGTATGTAGAACATTTAAAGCTGCAAAAAAAGTCTGATACATTTTCATCGCTCAGATTTAAATTCCTCTGCAGCTTTAAATTTGTTCCATGATCATTTCTCATCTACTAGAAAACACACAGGATCTGATTCTGGATTCTGAGCAGGAACAAAATAAAATTACCTGCCATCCATTGTACAGCAATGATAACTTACATTTACATGGAATAACAATTTACATTGAAACTGAAAGGAGGAGGAGGAGGAGGAGGACTGCAGTGTGGCTCCACATGCCGGGCTGAAGATTCAGCCAGGTTCAACAGTTGAGACGTAAAAATCAACGTGGTGCCAAGAACAAACTCAAGTGGAATCATTTCACTTATAAAGGAAACAAACAGCCTTTTAAGAAACAACAGTATTTAGTAATACAATAAAGTCATCAGCTAAAGGCTGCTTTGTGTTTTTATAACAGTGGAATAATTACAAAATGCCACATAAATCTCAACAGAGCCAAACATTGCAAATGTTGCACAACATTTGACAGAACGACCAATTTAGACATGAAAAGCCAGATGCAGCGAGTTAAAACTCTCGGCATCCGAGTTCAAAGCGACCAAACTGTGAGCAGCTGAACGGAGAGTAAACATGTCCTACCCATCCTCCCAGATCTTTGGTGACCAGTGCCATGAGCAGGCAGGCGGAGGCGAGCAGCGAGCCTCGTTCCGTCACCAGCTCCATCTCCATCAGACTCATCTCACAGTAGAAGCGAGCGAGGGTCAGCGTGTCCATGCTCGCACTCACACACTGCAAAGACAAGGCAGCACACAATGAGAGGACCGTCCACCCACACTGCGGTCCCACCAAGCGCCACAGTTCAGTTTGGTTCAGCACGCAATATGTGTTTCCATTTGTCAAAAGCTGTGGATGGTACAAAACAAATACATACATAAAATAAAATCTGCACCGTCCTGTTTCTTGGTCACCCTAACGTGGGGTACCAACACTTTGAACCAGCACCTAAAGGGCGGAGCTACACACACTGCAGTCTGTTGATTGACACTTGCATGCAACAGGGGGAATAAATGACACCCTGTATAAATATCACAACAACAACAAGAGGAAGAGTCAAGGCTGGTTTTGTTTTTGAGAAGTGTTGTGATCTTCTTTATTGAATTTATTGGCAGCTACACTGTGTTGTGCTGCTATGATGTCACCATTCTCACGCAGCTGACGCGGCTCTCACCGTCCAGCATATACCCTGCCAACCAAGTACGGGTACAACTGGTGATCAGGGTTTACCGCTCCAAAGAGCGCTGTACCATATCGAACTGTTCTGTAAGGCTTGGTGGAAAAGCAGCTGTAACTGTCAACTTCACACTCAAAACAACCACACGCACACGCACACGCACACACACCTTGGCATAGCGTCTGAGGAAGCGATAAGGGATGGGGATGTTGATGTCGAAGGCGAGCGCCTGCAGGATGCTGGCCTCCATAGAGATGAGCTCCTCCCTCTTGTACGCATCATCACATATATAAAGGAAGTCGTCAACACAAGGCGGATTGCGCTCCTGCAGGGGCATCAAAAAGAATCAAACCTCGTTTTATTTGGGATTTGTAAGAGACCGAAGGTTGCCAACAAGCCTCAAGAGCCTCATAACTGACACTCTGGACCAGCACTTCAACTACAGTTCTGTGCGTCCTTACCTCAAATTTGGAGGCAATGAGCATGGCGGTGGAGCCGACGAGCTGCAGCATCTCCCTGTGGATGGGAGTCTTGGACAGGAAGTGGTCTGTCATCTTAACGGCCAGGTACAGGGTCTCGTGGAACAGCTCGAAGTTCTCCTGAACACACACATGAAACAAAATCCAGTTGGCACACACAGAAGACGAAGAGAAACGGAAATTCAGGTTCTGGCGTCCAGTGTAGCAGCAATGAGCTGTTCCTGATTTTTGCTTTTACGCTGAGGTTTGTTTGAACCCCCTGTGGTTTTATTTAGCGATTATTTTGCTTTAATTTCACCTCACCTACTTTGTAATTCCTTATTAACACAAGCTCACACACACAAAGACAACAGATGAGCAGGAAAACTCACCTGGACTTCAACCAGCCAGTCGATCAAGATGGCCCTCATCTCGGTGTTGAGACTGGGCTGTCTGGGCATGTAGTCACTGAGGACGAACTTCTCCTGCAGGTAATGAAGCAGAAGAGAAATGTGATTAAAAAAAAAAAAAAAAACATGTTTGAATTTAGATTTTGACCCAAAATCCGCCTTTTTAATCAATACATCATTGCAAGAGTTACTAAAAACCAGAGGAATGTGGTTAACACTCCTTTAAGATTCCAGCGTTCAGCTCAGCTCACCTCTCTCTGTTTGAGGTAGTCAAAGATGTCCTTGGCATACTCGGGGCACATGTAACAGTCCTCAGAGTTTTCAGAGTCAATGTCAAACTCCTCTGGGATCTGAAAGGATGGAGGGAAGATGAGCAAAGAGGAGGAAACTGCGAATGTACGGGTCAGAAGCTTCTGGGGGGGTGTAGAAGTTTCCTTACTACTTGTTTCTGAAGGTGTGCTGGCACTTCAGGGACAGCAGGGGGAGCTGCAGCAACCAGCTCTTCTGCTGGAGCTGCTACATCCCTCTGTGCCTCCTCTCCCTCGGCATGGTTTGTTTCCTTCTTGGCTGTCGTCCCCTCTGAGCTCACAGACGAGGACCTGCAGAGGACAGAGGCTGCAAATGAAACACTGAGGTGATAACAGGGGAAAGAACTGAAGTCTAGCAGGAGGAAACAGTGCAGAAGAAGAAAATCACACTCGTGTTTACTTTTTCAGGTTGGCTTGATTCTTCGCCGGCACTGAGGTGCTGCTTGTTTTCTTAACCTGCTTCTTTGTTGCTTCCTTCTTCCTCCCTGGAAGGCTGATCTGAACTTTATGAGCCTGTGAAGAAAATGAAACTGACATCAAAATCTTCCAATCAAATCTCTTCATTTACTCATTTTCTACTGATAACAAACACTTCGTAAGGAAGATTTTGGAGATAATTAATATTTAGAGACAATGTCAAAATATCTCGATACTGTGACATGACTTAGGTGTTATTTTTCCTGGTTTTAAATGCTGCGTGGTTCTTTGAGTGTTGTGTGGGTTGGACAGGCAGAGCGGAGAAACAGATGCTGTTGATGATGACGCTTACGGCATATTATCGGCCGATTTTGGCCTATCGCAGATATAACAGCATCAGCGTGCGACCTTGTTGATATGCGCTGATATTAAACCTGCTTTTAAGGCTGCAAAAATGTTTGGACTTGTGATTTTCAATGGTGTAATTGTGTAGTTTGTCATTTAATAGCTAACAGGTGAAGTGTTTCCTGTTCAGTGCTCTGATGTGTGGGATAAAGTTTTTTTCAAATGTCAGGTATTCTGCCTCCATTACAGATCTTTTGTCACTAGGATTTGATCAACACATTCAGACGATAAAATATTGACCCATCTGTCGGATATCAGAATTTATTTTTCCTTCCTCATACCGGTGCCAAAATTCCCATATCGGTCGGGCCCTAGTGACGGTTGCACCTGCATCAGAGTCAGGGGCAAACTGGAGCTTCTGGAGGAACAAACACCAAAAGTTACAGCGGATCTTATCAACTCACTGACAAAAGAGCTCAGATTTTATCTGTGAAGTTCGGGCATCAAGAGGAGGATTTACCTGCTCTTCAATCTTCAGATTTGTGCAAGTAATGCAAGCCAAACATTTGCTTCTTTGGGGAGCAATGAGGACATAAAATATTGCAAAATTCTGTAAGGCACCAATCGTCATCCTACAGTATCGATGGAGATATATGGTTACAAATTCTTGACATTTGACTTCTCCACATGTTGAATCCAAGCACAGACTCGCTCCTCACTCACCTCGTGGTTTAACAGCTTCAGTGATTGAGAACAAACACGGTGCTCGTTTCACACTCATGTGAGCAAACAGATCACACACGTTCACACCAAAGTGACAACAGCCAACCACACCTTCACACCAAACCAAAGCGGGGCAGCAGTGTGTCACTCACTCAGACATACACACACATAATAAACACTGTATTAAAAAGAGACACCCAAATAAAAACAGGGTTGCACAATTGATTAAAATTTAATCAAAAATGCAACGTGGGACAATATTCATAAGAGAAATGTGAGTGTCAAAATATCTTAGTTGAGTTCAAACATCTTGGAGCTGCAGAGTGATTCTGATCTGCACGTCATATTCTACTGACTGCAGAAAACATCTTTGTTCAGATTCTTCATCATCTTCAAATCATTTCGCAATTCCCAATATCAAATAATCACAGTTAGAATTTTTTCTAAATTGCGCAGCCCTATGAAACAAGAGAACATCTCACAAATGTTGACCAAAGGGGCCAAAGCTTCTGTGCAGCGACAATATGAACAAACATTTTCGGAAAAAAACGGTTTAAAGCGGCCAAAATAAAAAAGATTTCCTCTGTGCCGACATGTGTAGAGAGTTGTTCATGTGAGATAAAGATGTCCTGTGACATATCGGGTCATTCCACGTGTGTTAGATTCACACCGTGGGCGCACACGGCGCTCTGGTGCTCGACCACCACCAAAGTGCTGCAGGAACACACTTACTGTTCCGAAGCTGCCGTCGCTGTCGGGTCGACAGTCTGACAGACACTGACCGACAGCCTGCGTCACAGAAAAACATGTGGGAGAGCGTCCAGAACTCACTCCGCACTCACACAGCAGCTCATGAAACAGCGTGTTCTCACTCCCACAACATGTTTGTTAGAATTACAGACAACAGAGGACGTGTGCAGGACAGAGCGCTGCAGCACGCTGACGGATCTGACAGCTCCATTTTTTATGGACAATACTTTCCAGCTCCTCCGCCTGAATTTCAAAAGCGTCTCTCCAGCTTCTATGTGTTTTAGGGCGTCTGTGATATGATGAATATTTGAACTTTTAAACACTGAAAATCACTTTTAAACAACAACTGTAAATTATTTCCAGTGATTTATTCCTTAAAGGTGAAGTCAGTAGCATTTTCCTAGAAACAAATACAGAGTTCAGCAACACTTCTGATCCTCTGTACACGTGTCATGACTGCAGAGCTCCGCCCTCTGCCTGGATCTGGATGTTTAGGTTTAGTCGGGACGTTTCTGGGTGGGTGTGTGCTTCCTCCAGCCAATGACAGCGAGCAGGTCAGGTTGAGAGTGGATAAAACACAGCGACCAGACGCCGTTCAGTTACAGATACAGGCGTAGCGGTGAGGGAAAGGAAATATAGTGCTAGAGAGGCGAAGCATCAAACAGTAAAAGTCTGTTCCAGAACGAGAGTGAATCTCAGTTTGGCTTTCAGCTGCTTTCGAGCACTGAAGAAGAGGCTGGGGATGAAGAGCGACGCAAAGTTGACCTGCTTTCTGTTGAGCAGGTAGGTGCCAAACACCGGCTGTTAGCTTGTGCTATTAATCGACTTCTCCATGAAAACAAATGTAACATTCTTACGTAGCTTGCTGTGTAAGTACAGTCAGTATAACGCCTACATTCCAGCAGGCGTGTGCGCGGTGCGTCCCTGCTCCAGACGACAGCAGGCTGATACGTATCGATGGCAGTCAGTGTGTGTTCGTCCTCTGACTGCGGCTGCGTCCTCCGCTGTGGACGTGCAAGGCTTCTGTTTTTGCTGACGAAGCCCGGCGCAGCAGTTCAGCACAGAGCAGATCGAGCGGGACAGGAAGTCAGACACAGATACAACATTAAAACCTTCAGTTAATTTCAGAATAAAACACTCTGCGTTGACACCAGATCATACTTCACTAAACTTCATAAATCAACCGTCAATATGTGCCTGAAGTCAACAGATCAGAGATTCTCGGAGGCCGTGGTCACACTTGATTCAATAATTACTGCAAAATCTCGTAGTCACGCAGCTCCAGCTGTCTGGCTGTGCTCTGAAACGCAGGCCGAGCGCGGTCTGTAGGTGCTGACGGACAGTGGAGCAAACACACCGCGAAGCCGCTCTGGAACACGCACACACATCCAGTGGAATCCTGGGTTAGTTCACACTACACTACTCCTGGTGGCGTTGAGTCAGGAGGAGGGGCCTAATCTGAATGTTGTGTTTACAAGCTGCAAGAACAGGTGCTGCTGACTCCACCTTTATTACTTGGATCACCATTTGTGGTCATAATACGTGCGGTAAAAAATACACATAAATTTAGTTACTGATGTCACTGATACCGAGCGAAGGAGTCGTTTGTGCACGTGTGACGGTTTTCGGGCGGTTTTGTGACGGATGCAATCAGAGACTCAGAGACGTTGATGAGAGCAGAAATGTGAAACACTGACCGCTGGACGCAGCTGCTGTGTGTGTGAGGGAAACGTAACAGACGTTTGTGTCATTGTAAACGCCACAACAACCGTGAAGACAGGCCAGAAAGCCGGTTCTATATTTACAGTGGTACCAGGCAGCTGTTGTGTTGTTGATGAAAAACAACAACAAACAACAAACCTCATTTAAAGGAGAGATAAGGGAACATAAGCTGACGTGTTGTCTCGTAAAGTGTCTCCATCCATGAATACAACTGATTCATTTCATATGTTTGTTTGTTTGTTTGGGTGATGAGCCTGTCTCAGTGCTGTTCACTCTGCCGGAACCAGACTTACATTGGTGATGTCGATGAAGGCCGTCCTCTTCTTCGGGGCCCCGTGTGGAGGGGAGGATGACCTCTTCACCTGCGGGCCTTCCTCCTGCAGCGCGACAACAGGAAAACTGAAAACACTGGAACTCACAGATCACGTGACATGCAACGCTGACCGCGGGTTCTGCACGAGCAGCGGCTCTGTGGTTGCCGGTCCCGTTACCTGGTTCTCGGTGGTGTTTGCGGTGAGCTTCGGTATCTTGCTCACCGCGCTGGACGCCGGTTTCTTTCCTCTCGTCAGAGGCATGGCGGCTCCTGGCAGTCTGCACGGGAGCTGCAAACACAGAAACGGCGGGTCGGTGTTAGACAAAGCGCGTGGAGCCAGCTGATCGACAGAAAGGCAGCATAACGGCCACACACACACACACAGAGACGTAAAACCGAGGAGCCAACTTCAAACGCACCTGCACGTCACGGGACTTTGTGTTTGCGGGGTTCGGTTTCTGCGCGTTAATCGGTTATACGCTGAAAATCGCCTAAATTCTTCTTCATTGTTCTTACCGTGTTGAAGAATTCCCGCTGCTTTCACTCGGTCGCTTCGTTCCGGAGCAAAAAGCTCGTTTTTCCGGTGTAAACGGTCCCGGTTCGCCGAGTCGCTGCACAGACGCGAGCTCACACAAAGTGTCTCAGCCTCGGATCCAAATCTGCTGCGCCTCATTCTCATTGGCTGGAATTTGAGCGTGTAAACCAATCAGCGCGGCGCTCAGGACGCCTTTGCTAGGGAGCGTTGGTTTTGTATGACCGCCTCCGCGCGGTCCGTCACCGCGGAAGTGTTCGACTCGACCAAAGCAGGAACAAATGATTCTACATATTTATGAACAGAAACGGCATCATGATCTTATGGAGGCTGGTCGAGTCTATACGTTATTTCATTAAATCACAGAGTCATTTCATAAAACACTTCCGCCCACCTCGTTTCCGGACGCCAACGACGCGTAACCCGACGCACCGTAGAGGAGGAGCAACTGGAATTTTCAAACTTCCAAACAGCCAATCACAGCTAAGGTATTTCAATATTTTCCCCATGACCGAGCCGCGAGACTTTTAACTGTTTGTGATTGTTTCAGGAGACGGCACGGTAACACGTGACACAGGTTACGAGTGTTACTGCGCGAGCATGCTGCCACACACGTAGTACTCATAAACAGTTTACTCACTTATTACTTTACTCATTTGAATCTGACTTTTATTTCTGATGCTGATATTTTTGCTGGCAGAGGCCCAGGCTACATGTTTTTCACCGCCGTTCACAACCGTCAAAACAGAATTTTATTCAAGCTAAAACTGAGTTTAAGTAAAAAGTCCACAAAGTGTCTCATTTTTAGTCAGCACGGACAGTTGGACATCAGCTGTCCCCCTGCAGTAAATAAATATGACAAAATATGAAGGCGACACATAAGCCAAAAAATAAAGCATTTTTTCCGCTCTGTACATTAGACTGTATATCTCTTATTCTTAAATGTTTTATATTTTCCAATTTGCCATCGTAATGCAGGTCATAACTTTCCACAGCGGACTGAGAAGAACCTTAAAGCCTGTAAGTGGAGCTGAGCGATGAGCTCACTGACACACAGATCAGTGTTTCCTGAGCTGGAGCACCAAGAGTGCAGCGGGCCCTCTGGGGCCCACAACAGAGTTACTGTGGTCATATTTTGGATAAGAGAGGGCAATAAAACTATTTGTTCACCCAGAGGGGAAGCTGGCAGCACACAGCCGTCCAGCCGCCAGAGTGTGGGAGGGTCGTCTTATATTCTGACTGAATAAAGCGAGTGGACGCCATAGAGTTTATGTCAGTCTTGTACATAGAACAAAGATGATTTTATTGAACTCTGAAATGAAAAGATGTTCATTGTTTGTGTTTCAGTTCAACGTGTGGAAGAAAACTAACAGATTCACCATAAAAAACAAGCACGTCTCTGAGTCTGGTCCATTTCAACATTCACCCCGCGCTCATTTATTTGAACAGAGTACTTTAGCTCAGCTTCAAGCCCTGCAGGTCATGCAGTGCAATCTGGCGTCTAATGAAGTCTGCAGAGAGATATCATCTCACAACACTGCTTTTATTTCATCTCCCCTCCCTGATGTCCTCATCCAGGGCGAAAGGCCTGCATATGAGAGCACTTTATCCACACTGTGTCTCCACCAGAGCTGGGAGAAATAGTTTTATAATTCTTTGGATTTGGTTGAAGCGACGGAGGGTGGGGTTTGGACACTGATTCAGGGTCTGGGAAGTCATGCAACACAGAAAACTACACAAAACGATCAGTTGTGCTGGTGTCTTCTTTAGGAATGTAGTAAGTACATTCGCTGTTCGTGTGGATGTCCAATCAGTGTTGATGTTATTTGTTGTCAGTTGAGGCGATACATGTCTCAGTCTGAGCTATGTTGACAGAGTTTGTCCTGCTCACACAGTGAGGGGGCTGCAGCCTGTCGCCGCCGGAGACAGAGACTCCAGCCACGGCCACAGCTTGTGTGAGGCATCACTCGCCTACAGACCAGGGGCGCTGATAACGTTTATTGTTCAACAAGCTGCAGAGAAATCACATAGATGTTTTATTGTGTTGTGATATTAACTCTTTTCATCAGTTTTAGTGCTTTTATCCAGTGCTTTTTAACGTGTTGTGTTGTAACCGAGGCTGCCGAGTCCCAGGTCGACGGCGCACAGATCAGTAAAAAGACTCCTACTGAAGGCCTCATTACTCCCTACCTGTATTAGTCACTAAAAAACAGTAGGCTGCTTGCTGGGTTTCCAAGGTTGTTCTCAGAACGTTGCTTTTGTTCAATATTGCGTAGTTTTCAGTATGAGGGGTTTTTGGTCAGAGCCTGAAATACCTCACAAAACAAACATGGCGCTCGCTCGCCTGCATACTAAGTTGTAGTTCAGAGCAGACAGGCCCAAATCTCCTCAAATGACATCAGACACGTCATTTGAGGAGATTTGGGCACAGAAAATAGCAGGATAGCTCTGCTCACGGAGGACTGGAGGAAGATAAACAACATTCATGTAATGTACTGCCAATTTTGGAACAATACGAAGCTGGTTGCTTTAAGAGTTGTTCTTGAGCTTTCATGACACTTTGATACTTCAGCTAGTTTGGAGCATTAAATGTACTTTTTACTTTTTGTATCAAAGCAGATACTAGACAGCTTTAGTTTCTTTTCTTTATGAAAATATTGATTTTTCAAACAAAGACAAAAAGAACTGAGAAAATAGTTTTTTATAAGAATTCATACAACTGAAACAATTAGTTGATTAATGGATTGACAGGAAATTAATTGGCAACTGTTTTGAGGACATTTTGATGAGGTTTTACATCATGTAGAGTTTATGTCTGAGTGTGTCTTTTGTTCATGTAGTCAGTGAAGTAGACTGCACTCGTTTTAGAATCTCTCTCTCTCTTCCTCTTTAATGCATGCACACACACACACACACACACACACACACACACACACACACACACAAACAGGAAGTGAGTGGAACATATCTCATCTGCCAAATCATTTCCGTGTAAACTCATTCACAGCAGAGACGCCATAGCGAAGCATCGAACCCTCACTTTCTGGTACGTTGGTCTTGTTTTCCTGTTTTTTAGCACATTTATGTCACTTTTGATTTCATCTCATCCAGTCAGCCATCAAAGGCCTTCTGTGTCTTCCATCCTGATCACACTTGATCAAAAATTACCCGTTTCATCTGCCATACTTCCCCAGTCTACAAAGGTTTATTTGCCTCTTTCTGATCAAAAATCCTTTAAATATTTTATGTTTTTTATACTTACGTAGTTTTTAATTTCTGTTCTTATCTGCCCAGTTTTTTTCTTGGGCTAACAAAGGTGAATTGTTCTTGCAAAGTAGAAAACATAAGATGACACATTGTGAAAATAGTTTGGATAAGTTTTTCAGTAAAAGTTAAGTGCTCCCTTGCAGACAGCTATTTCTTTGGATTTGTCACATTTCATTAAAACAATGGAGATGGGCGTGGGAGACACTCATTGTTAATAACAGGTCAGCTGAAGTATTGCATGTCCAACAATATTTTGCAAGACATTGAATGGCCTTTGTGCTGATGAGCACCATGAAGGTGTGTTGGTTTGATCGAATGAGTGCCGTCATAATCAACAGGTTTTGTTTCATCAGGGTTTTGTATCACAAGAACACCCACGCACAAAGGAGCGAGGAAGCATCTTCATCTAATAAACATTACTTTGCCCATCACAATGTCTCAGCCTGATTGCCAAGAGAAAACATTCTTTGTTTCAGTTGTAATTTGTTCCACATCTGCACTTCATTCCTATCTCGTCCTTCTCTCAGGGCTTTGTCCATTTTGAACTCGCTCCGATCATTCGGTAGAATTACCTCTGGTGTCCTCCGAGCATCATTGGCCTTGGCTCCATGAAGAAGGACCTCCGAGAGAAACCCTACAAGTATGTGTGCGTATGGGAAAGATACAAAGTACATCACATCTCATAAAATGCTTTTGATTTGAATTTAACATGACAGAGACATTTTTTTGTGAAATTTATGTCACAAATTGGCAAAAATTCAACTCATTAAAGTCAGTTTGATTGATAGATGGCCATTAAATGCTACACAAAATATGCAAGGCTGGATTTTATAGTAGTAGTAGTAGTAGCAGCAGCAGCACAGTAGTTAAATATAACCAAAGGTTTCACTGTTTTAAATTATACTTTGCTAATGTATATCTAACTCCATTACAGTTGCTAAGCAGGCTGTACTTCAGGATGCTGTGTTTATTGAGAACTAGAGAAGCAATGAGACAGACTGATGTGAAACTGAACTTAACACCTTTAAAGGTGCTGCATGTGGCATTTTATCACTTTTTACAGTACAGTTCCTTTATAAAGTACTTTGTACAGTGTGTACAGGATTGATGTGTAGTTGAAAGCGTTCCAGGGAAGTACAACAGTCAATGGCAGCGAGAATTGGATTGGGACCGCCTGGACAGAAACCTGATATCCTAACCAACAGACCATATGAGACGTGTACATTATGAGCACATTTGACCGTATATTTTAAACACACTTAAAGCTGCTTAAATGTTGCATACAGCAGCTTTTAGGGTGTCAAGTTCAATTTCATGTCTTTCTCACAGTCCGTCTTGCTGCTTCTCTAGTTCTCATTTAGCAAAAGATGCTAAATAACAACCTACTTAGCAATGTTTCAAAACATTGAAAATATATAATCTATAATCAAAAATAAGAATATTTGATGGGATTAATAGATTTTGTCTGCTAGCAAGATGCCGCTGCTACAGCTAAGTGTTTAACTGAAAATGCACAATGTAGCTAGTAAATAATTGTATTTACTGTTTTTGTGCTTACATACGGAGCCTGTATTGTCTGCTGTACCAGTCCTGTGTCTGATACATAATTTATGGTGTTGACGCAGTTGAAATTAGCTTAGCATGCTGTACAGAAAACTGACTGATTGACTGACTGAATCTTCTCAGGTTTTACCTTGTTGCTGAAACACAGTTTAGCTAACTTGAGAAGCATCTTAAAGGTAAGATGAGAAACCGTACAGGAGTGATCTTCTCATCTAAGTCTCAGCAGGAAAGTGAATACGTGTATCAAACAAAATGTTGACTCATCCTTAAATATTAAAGGAAATTAGCTTATCTGGAAAACAGAGCCTTCAAAAACTGTCAGGTGAAAAAGAAAGATGTTGAAAAGCACATTAAACAGCTTTGTGAGTCCGTGGCCTGGAGAACAATGGTAGCAATGAGTTTTCATGTTGTTGCAGCTTCAGTCTTTTACTGGATGAAAACCAACACTCCTGTTTTCTCAATCAGTCTTTGTAAGACAAAGACCCTTTCAAACATCCACGAGTGTGTCCGAAGCTTTTCCATTGTTTTGAAACATGTCTCCTTTAACGTATGCATCAAAGGTATATTACCTGTCATGTAACATTTGCTTTGCTCCATTTCTATTTCCTCAGAGTTAGAATTATCAACAGCTCCATCTCACTGTATTTCAAAGTGCTGCTGGTGATTCAAGCAGTTCTTTAGGTCTATTAAATACCAAAGGGAACTTCCTGCTTGTCATAACCTGGCTGGCTGACAACTCATATGGTGACATGCTGCGGTCGAGGCCTCAGTCGTACTTCCTATCTGAGGCTTCAGAGAGGACTTCTTGTTCTCTCTCTCTATTTATACACAAGTCCTAATTATAATTACTTTCTCTCTTGTTGTTACATACAATAACATTCCTGCAATTTGTAGCTGACATACGTCTCCTGAAATCTAAAACAGGCGAGGAATGTGGAAATATTTGTAGAGCAGAGACTAAACGGGAACTGCTGCACCATTTAAGGGAAATATTTCTGTCCTGCCTGGCTTTAAGTGAATATGCTGGCAAGCAAAATTCTAATAAAAAACAAAGGAACTAGTTATAGGAATGAGGCACCATGTAAAACCATCTTTGGACTCTGATGCGATCATGTTTGGTCCCAGCATTTACCACATTCTTGTTGCATAAAAAGGGCTCCAGCAAAAACATTTGCTTGATTTTTGCTAACATTATTGTTTCTACCTTCACAGGATCAGATGCAGGCAGTGAGTGCAGATGTGGATCCAGGGATGCCAGAGCACACTCAAGAACATTTTGGCATTTCGGAAGGCCTCGAGAGAGTCCTCCTCAGCAATGGACTTCTTGAGAAGTTTGCCCAAAATATGACAGAAAATATAACGCAGTCATTTATAGGTCATATGGAAATGGTGGAACAAGAAGTGGATAGATTTAATCAAAACCAGAATACGTTAGCTGAAGGGTTGGCCTCAGCCGTGATAGAGATTGCTCTGAGGGAAGTGTGCAGAGGTCAAAACATCGAGAATCACCTCGAGGGTTTCCAGGATTCAACATCCACTAGGGTAAAGATGGATGATAGACAGGCTGTAAATCTGCCTTTCATGGGTGAATCTGAAAGCGAAAGAGACATTGTGGACATGGACACAGAGATGGATCCAGGCAAAGAGATCCAGACTCTTGGAGACACTCAGGAAAGTCACCCACCACTGTCCCAGTCAGTGCTCCCCTTCGTGGGATCCCTCGACTACCCCGACCCACCTCCAACCACACCACTTCTCCCTGGGCCTGAGAGGAGCAGACACAGTTTTGCCCGGAAGCTTAAAGGAGGCTTGGCGAAGGTCTTCCTGCCGTCACCTCCTCCGCCGACACCGAAGGATGAAAAGGATGACTCTGATAGCGCCACCGACAACCACCAGGTTGAGTTAATGGAGCATCTGATGCAATCATTGCCCACAGATGACTTGACGAGAGACTATTTTGAAGTAGGACCTTGTCATGGAGCCATGATGGAGACATTCGCTGAGGCTCTTTCGTCTGACATCATCGACAGGGTCTTGAGTGCCAAACACACAGAGCAGTTAGCCGATGGCAACGATCTTCATCTACTAGCCCACCAACTGGCTGAAACCATCATCACTTCCTCCCTTGATGAAGCTAAAATGCTTGTCTACTGTTAGTGTGATTAATGGGTTCCCATTTTTGATAACTGGTGTGTACACATGCACACACCCAGCTGAGCAAAAATATTGATGCACTGTGTTCAGGCTGACTGCCACTGCCTGACATTTTAATTACAGGGTGATTTACTGCAGTAATATTGTTCTGTAGTCCGCAGTTGATTTTTGGGGCTGAATTTATTTCTCAGTAAACCTCAGATGAAGCAAAGTTGAAGAGTTTCCTCCAAAATAATACTTTTTTACTGCAAGTACTGACAAGAGATCCAACAAAAAGAAGGTTGACCTGCAGTCTCAGCAGAATGTGGCACCTTTCATGACACACGCCCTGGAAACTGCATCTAACGATCCTGACTTAAAGGTTTTAGTCTAAGACAGGTAGAAGGTATACTGCCAGGAGAATGCAACTTTGACTGAGATCCAAAACCACAAATATCCTTTGGCAACCCTGGAACGATGCGTCCACATTTTCAGTGTACGCTCAGTGAGGAGAGCGTAAGTGATTGGTTTTAGTTAAATGTAATATTTGGTATAAATATGCATGTCAGACTCTTGAAACTTTGTAAATGCACATTTTAATAATGCCTTTTGTTTGTCTTGATTTTGTTTTCCTCGTTAGTCTTCAGTATGCAAATAAAGTAATCTGAGCACTGCTAAATATCTAGAAAAAAGACTTTATTTTTAACTATGAATTGCACTTTTACTTTTCATTGCACACTATTCACATTGTTTTTGTGTGTAACCACCATGAGACAGCCTTTATCCTCGTAAACATCACCTTGACCAAGTATGAAATTGCATTATGTCTGAAGAATTGTTATCCCACCACAAGTAAATGAGGAACACAGCTTTATAACCGAGAGCAATGCTTGAAAGTTATTCGGTTGTTTCCCTTTGTCAGCCTAAAT
>JAQFJA010000016.1:15176994-15193872 GCA_029874485.1 Naso brachycentron
ATAAATTGAATGTGCAGCTGTATAAACTGCACTTGCATTTAATTCCTATTTCAGACGCCCGTGTTATCAAAACCCATGTGCAATTGATCAAACGTGTGCAATTTATAAAATGTGTGTGATTGAACACGTTTTATAAATGGCACATGCGTTTTATTCCCATTTTGTGTGCCCATTTTATTAACCTGTTACCATTGTCGTGGCCCACAGATGGGCCCTAAGAGTTTTAGGTGGTTCTTAGCACTGTGCATATTGATTTAAACGTATAAATTTAAGTCAACATGGACACGCTATACATTTTGTATTTCATTAAATACAATTTATTTTTAAAGCTAGATTCTCCCCTAACTCTCATACCTGTATTTTTGGGGTTATATTTTCTCCATTCTGGGCCTTTAAATTTGGGTATTCCATACAGGCCTCATAGCAAAGGTGGATGTTAAGGGTTTAAAATCATTTTCAAATGCACATTGCTTGTAAGAAAATGTCCCTTTCTCTTATCAGAATGTTTTTTTGATAAGTATCCAAAGAATATGTTAACTGGCATCCTTTTCGACAGTGATTACAGATTTACTGTTTCAGGTGCAGGTTTAGAGAGAGCTCATGCTAATGGTTACATCATAAAATGTTCAGCATTGACCTCTAAAATGAGACAAGATTTGAACTGTGGACTGTCAATCTACAGTTTGCTTTGCTTTTACTAAATTCTTTATACCTATACGCGTCACCCTGAGGCTGGTCCATCACTGTGTCACTGTCAATCATCGCTGATGTGTTTGCAGAACTTGCATATATTTTGACCAAGAATTTGCCTCAAATATGTCGAAAAAAACATGAATTTTAGGAGGATACTTCCTAAAAAACAGCAAGTGCTATGTGCTACAAGAACTTAACAAAACAACAAATTAGTTAACAGGTTGTTTCATCTTGTTCAAAAGTTTGACAGCATCTTTTGCTCTCAGTAGTAGTATGCTAGCGGTGTGTCACGCTGAGTGCAGTGGTTCATTCGTCTTTAACAACAACAAGTATTTCATAAAACCGGATACAAACCTGGCAGGCTGGTTCCTTTATTTCATTTCTGTCTCAAAATTCAAAAAAACTGACAAAATTAGTTTCTCTCATGTCTGCTACTATTTTTTTTGCATTCCTTACATTACTGCATTCTGTTTATTATACTGACTGATGGACAGGAAACTGTGAGAAAACAAGACATGAACACACAGATACAGATGTAACAGCCTCTTAGAGTATGAAGCACGTGTGTGCTTGCTTGTGTTTAGGTATAGACTAAAGTTTGTGAGTGTGTGTGTGTGTGTGTGTGTGTGTGAGAGAGAGAGTGAGGCAGCAGTGGCATGTCTGCTCAGTTTTATTCAAGAGGTTTGACCTTCTGTTCAAAGATTTAACAAATGGCTCAGCAGAGCTCGCAGCCTGACAGCATACGAGAGTCCAATGAACCGTGCTGCATATTTAACAGGATCCACCAGCCTTCAACAGCTCTGCTATAAACAACACCCTCGTCGAGCCACTCAGTCACTCTCAGTTGCAGGTCCGAGCGTGCAGACAACCTTGATTAAACGCACCATTGGACAATCCGCAGCATATCAGACACTGCGGATAATGATAATGAAGGACGAAGCACTCCTGTCTGCTTTTCAAGCCCATTGCTGATTATTCTCTAGCCTGCAGACGTTTCTGTCACGACATATTTCTCCAAGTCAGGCAAGAAGTTTTTTATTCAGTCTCAAGTCCTCAAAAGCTCCATGCAGTTGTTATGATTGTCAGTCCCAGAAAAAGTCAAAGATTGGGCACACTGTGCGATTGAGAAAGCGCTGAATAAAGCTTAACAAAGCTGGTCTAAAGAGACAGAGGGAGAGAGAGAGAGAGGGGAGCTGTGGAGACCAAAGTTATTCCGCCTGGAAAAATAGTTCCTTCCTAGCTGGAATATCAGCGTGAAGAAGGATTTTGACACAGACGTTCTTTTGAACTGACACTGTCACACATTTTCAGCTACTTCCTGTAACGTTCACTGAATGTGGACAAAATGTCAACAAACACCAGATCTCAGAGATAAAGGTACTTTAAGGGGAAAAATGGGCGGGGCTTATGTGACCTATGTGGGAATACTGGTTTGGTGCTTTAAGGAGCTTCAAAACTACTTAGTTTCCATGAGCAGCTGAATCCCAGACTGATGACGCTGCTCTGCAGCTCTGTAAAGCAGGTAAAAAAAACTATGAAATATGATCTGACTCTGCGGCCATTAAACTGGTGTTGGACAACATGAGCAGCCAGTAATTTAAAGAAGGCTTTAAAAGGGTTTGGACAGCACTAGAAGAACACTTTAACAATATGAATGTGCAGCATGTAGGGGGAGGAAGAAAGCGTCCGTGAAATGATGGCCTTGCTTGAGTGTTTTAATGTCTGACATGTGTTCCGTGAAGTTACAAAAGCACAAATGGGATTATATTGCAGCTCAGGGACCTGATTTGGCCCCGTCCCGCTCCATGACCTCAAGACTGTTTCCTGCGTCCATGGAGGACAACTACAATACGCTGTTTAGCAGTGGAACAACACTTGGGATGAAACCCATCATGAATGTGACCGCAGATCCATTTTTGGTCTGTTGTTGAGCTCAGTGATCAGGGTCACACTAAAACAAAGGGCTGATCGAAGCTCTCGAGGGCCCGATACATGACACGTGTGGGTTTAATCCAAAACCACCAGAGACTCAATGAATTCATACGGCTCCATTATATTGTTATTGTTTCCAGAGCGCACATTGGGTCCACAGGACTTTTCTCTCCATTTCCCACTTTCTTTGGATTCAACCATATTCAAACCACCTCTTTAAACTTTGATCAGCGCTTCAGGACCTCGTTGCCTTGTGAGCTCCAAGTAAGCAGAACCTGCTCGTGTCACCTCATCAGAGGCTGCATGTGCTGCTCAACCAGGGAGGGATTTTCCCTTTTCAGGTTGTTGCATTTGAATAACCACCAAAGGCCTAAAAGAACAAAAAAAACTGCCGTATATCAGTACAGGAAACAAATTTGTGCAAAAACAGCAGAGGAACAATATGATTTTGTGAAATCAATGGAACCACTTGGGCTTTAAGTTGTATATCATCAGAATGGCTCTTTTAATTTTGAGGTGAAAGCCTGACAGCTTTTAAACAAGTATCAGGTACCAGGAGGCATAAATAGTTTGTCAACCTCTCTCGGCCTTCCTCAGTTCAGGAAGGGTTCAAACTATTTGATTACCAGTGAGGTGAGGGCCGACTGGAACAGATCCGTTCCATAAAATTCCTTGTTTGGGAAGTAGTTGGTCCTGTCAGTCTGGAGCTGAAGTGCCGTTAACAGATCTTTACACCTCATTTCCACGTGGCTCTGTGGGTCAGCCATTCATTCCTACAGAATGATCCCCGACACCTACTGTGTGTATGAGTATGTTTACTGGTGACTTTGATTTTAGTGAAGTTGTGATGAAATAACTTGATTGTGATGCTAATCAGTCTCTTCACAGGGAAAATAAATCAACCATCAACACAGCTTCAGGTGCTGATGTTGCTCCGTGTCTGGCGGACGTGTAAACGGGCAAATGTTTGTTAATATGTCAGTGTTATGTTTGGAGATTGTTGCACTGCCCCCATGTGGCAACAAATAAAGTAATCCAGGTTCAAGCATCTTTTTTGCAACCTCGTGTTCCATCTTTAAGGAGGAACTTTTAACTGGTTCTTAATTTAATCCCGATGCCTCATGTCTGAGGTTATTTGTTCCAGTTTGCTGAGCCTTCAATTTATTCAGTGTTTTGGCAGTAAAAGTAACAAAAACAGTAGTTTACTACATTAGCAGTAAATTAATATCTAATTTATCCGGATAGCTTGTTTTTCAGAATATAACTCCTGCTACACTTAAAACACTGTAAAAGTCTGAACCATTTCTTCTGCAATGTGTCCTCTTTCCTCCGTCCAGTCTGCTCTTTGCTGTCATCTGCCTGATTTTCTGACACAGGCAGAGTTCAGAGCCGACACCAGGAATCATTGTTCTCTTCAGGCTGGTGCACATGCTCGGCAGTGAAAGGTCAGTGTGATTATTCCGTGTTACATGAGCAGCGAGCTGCGACTGAAGCTGTGGGAACCTCCGCCTCATAACCTCAGGTGAGGCCGAGGGCAGAGACACAACACTGTGCAGAGGATTGGATTGCACTCCTCAAACACACACACACACACACACACACACACACGCACACAAACAACTGCACAGCACTTGCTGCTGAATGTTTGCTGGCTCGATCGAGCCCCCGGGAGGATGCACACGCACACACACGTCATCTGTTTGCATGCTTAAGATGCAAAGACATCACACACACACACACACACACACACACACACACACACACACACATAGAAAGGTAAGGCTGGGAAGAGATGTGACACTGTGAGGTGTAGGATGACACCTTGAATTGGCTTATTACCGCATCGAAATGCCTTCACTGCTCTGTAATGCGCACTGAGACAATGGCAGGCCTGGGAACAGAGTGACGGATCCGAGAGAGAGGCCAACGAGCTGAGGCAACACATTTTAGAGAAAAATGAACACAGAAACAGAGGAAAAATCCCAAATGTTCTGAAAGAGAGGAAAATAAGATGTGTGTATGTGTGTGTGTGCATGTTGGAGGTGTGACAATACCGAAGCCACGAGCAGGTCAGTAACTCGAGCCTCATGTGAAGCCTCAGCGACAGAAACTGAGCTCGAGAAAACACTGAGTCAATACTGAGCAGCTACGATACACTCATATTCCATCACAAACACACACACACACACACACACACACACAGTACAGCCACAAATGCATGGAAAAATTAAAGTCACTGACACACAGACGTGTCAACCGCCCACCCACACACATGAACACACACTTCCTCTCCATCTTTGCTCCTCTGAGCTCCTTCTCACAGAGATCACATGACTTGAGACGAGCTCCCACTTGCCATCGGAAACCAAGTTGTTTTAACCGACATAAACACACACACACACACACACACACACACACAGGTCACCTGGAGCTGGGTCAAACCGCATGCACTCATCATGAGATGACGGGTCTGTGGGCACAGACATGTCGAAGAATACAAGGATCCCTCTCCACACCAGGTTCACACTGACAACATTCAGATTAATATTATGGAAAATTGTCAGTAAATTGAAAAACAGCAGCTGTATTCAATTCATTCAATATTTACTCAGAGTAACAACAAGACTAAACGCTCAGAGCTCTGAGCTAACACGCTGGGATTTAACAGGTCTGATGTTTAACATGTCACCATCTTTGCCCAGCGTGCTAGCTGGCTAACATTTGCTCGCTAACACATAACACAAGGTGACTGATGGCAATGTCACTCATTTTGCAGGTAAAGCAGACAAACGAACAACTTAAAAATCTGGCCTGATGATGGCGCCAGAGTAAAGTTACAAATCATCTGGAGGGAGTGTAAACCAACTTTAATGGTGACCAATTTAATGTCAACCTTATGGTGGCGCTAGAGGGAGAGTCAGGGGATCATTACCGTTATGAGGATTCATCCTCCGAGGACGATCGATGTCTGCACAAAGTTGAATGTTCATCCATCAAACAGTTGAGGGTCAGACTGAGTGGACCAATGATGTCATCTCTGGAGCCTGCCAACCTGCTGACACAGCTGATTTCAACACGAACACAAAAAACTCAAACACTTGACCTGTTGATTTTCCAACAGCTTTAATACTCTCAGGCTCTACAGCTCTTGATTTTGGCCACATTGACATTTTGGAGACAATTAGCCTGTCTGTTCATCACACCCCTAAAAAATGAAAGGTTAATTGGTGTGCCAAAGTCCTGAACAAGTCACTGACCACAAAATTTTATAGGAAAAGAAAATTTTAAAAAACAGTAAAGTTAAAGAAAACGTGTTTTTCTTTTACCAACCCCCAACAGATTTCTGAACAGATCTGACGCACCAACAAGCAATCATCCATCCCTCCATCCATCCATCCATCCATCCCTCCATCCATCGCATAAACCCACATATACTTTGCAGGTCCACATGGGGCTAAAGCAGCCCACTCAAATGATCAAATCAAGCCACCCAGTTTGTGGATTGATGACCTCTGTTGGGACAAAATCCTTGAAGTTGGTAAAAATGGAACCCTTTCAGGTCAAAAAGTCTTTTTTTAATAGTGAAAAGTTTCCAGCATCAAAGCTATGAAATAATTCCTGAGTGAAATGTTTTGTGCTTTGAGCTATTAAATTAAATAATGTTGTCAAGCGATTTGCAGGAATGAAGCATTTCTGCTGACTAATAACCAGTTTGTTCTAATTATTTCCTCGAGTTTGGAGCAAACTGAATCTGATGATCAGTGATGATCGAGCCAATTATCTGAAATTAGTTAAAACATCATAGGGTTAAATCTCTGGCAGGAACTTAATGTGAAAAATCACCCTGATGGCTGAGATAATTCACACAGAGTCCGTGTTGCAACACATCAACTGAAAACAGATGCATAAATTAAGACGCGATCAACTGTTGGCACTGAACAACAACAGTGTCATGGCAGACACAACTGAGAAAGGAAAACATTACAAACTGTATCGATCAGGTTCGGATCACCGTGCCGACGATCAGCCACATGGATCTGACTGCATCAATCAATCAATCAACAAATGGACTAAATCCATCAAAGCAAAGGAGAACTTTTTATCCTGAAAACCTTTTCAAAATTAATTTGAATCGCCAGCCGCTTCATGCCACGACACATGGCCTTTGTGTGCTCAGACGAAACTTGTTTCTCCTCAAAGTTCAACAAATGTGTCTCGTTACATCCTCAGATTTTAGCATCTGTGGAATGTTTTGGCTGGCGGCTCAGAGCAGCTTCCAGGTGTGATGCAGAGCAAAAAGAAAATCAATTGAGTCGATGAATAAAGCAAGAGACAAGAAACCAAATGTTGAACTTTATGAGTTCTGAGATTTAAAAAAAAAGAGAGCACAAGGCCCGACTTTAAAGTGTTAATGTGGTTTAGAAAAATATTATTCTGCTCCTGAGAGGATCAGCAGGCAGCTGCACGGTGCAGCGCTGTCCCAGTGCCCATGAGCAACATAATGAAATCTCACCACCTCCAGAGTTCTAGAGCTGAAATCAACTCATTCACAGTCACACATTTGGGACCTCTGGTTTCCTTTTTTCATCTTAATGTAACACTGTTGGAATATTTCATCTGAGTGGGACGAAAGGAAACAAAACTGGCAGAAAATGATTTTTCCAGACATGAGGAGGGTTAAAGTTCAAGTCCCTTCAAACTCCTTATTGGATCAATTTAGGCTTACATTTGTTGTAAATAAAATAAACACTTTTTCTTGTCAGATCAGATATTTTTTATTTATTAAATGCTAATTAAATACAAGTGACAAGATACTGATTCATCATCTGTCTTAGTATTACTTTTATTATTTTTTGGTTGTTGTTATTAAGACCTGACTAATATATCGGTTTGTCAGTATTATCAGCCAACATTGGTCATTCACAGATATATCAGTATCAGCATATATGTTCTCTGATCTGTGTTAATATTAAAACTGTTTTTAAGGTCGGAAAAAATGCTTGAACTAGTGATTTAAAATGGTGTAATTACATAGTCTGTCCAGCAGAGGGTCTGTTATTTCATAATTAATGCTCCCTAATATGGGTTTTGGCCCCAAAAATCACAGAAACATTTCAGTGATGGAACGTGAAGCTATAGATATTTTTGGTATAAGTTACAGTCCCACATTTTTTGTTGCTGAAACCCAGGACAGATGATTTTTATCAGCCGATAGCCGTAGCTGCAGCTAGTTTACCAGCTAACGAAGTAACGTTAATGTTAACTGGACACCGGATAAAATGATGGAAAGTTTTAAAAGACTGAAACAGACTTAATGTAATGTCAGAGTTCTACGAGCATCACGTGAAGTTGCTTCGGGCAGCTGAAGAGGAACTACGCGAGTTATGAGCTCTTAACACAGCGTCTGTCAGTGTTAACCACCCGTGTTAGAAGATCGCCCAAAGTCAATGCTACAGGAAACTGAGGAGGGGAAACTGATGGACGAGTTGGAAGCAGACACTGTGAAAACGGTGGATTATCATGATGTTAAACGTTGCTTTACCTGTGGAAGGCCTGTTCTACGAGGATGAGGATGGCGTGGTGAGCCCCGCCCCCCGGTCCCAACGAATATTAGATTATGATCGATCAATTGTCACAGAGCTTTGAAGCTTAAGAAAAGGAAATCCAGACAGCCCTAAGTGTCAGTAATATTCTTGTTACGAAACAACCGTGTACCACTAACCCTGTACGGTTATGTTCGGCGTGCTTCGGGTTTGGGGTGGCCTTTCTTGTTACTGGCTAAAATATAATCTGTTTAGTTGCATACAGGCGTTCAGGACGCTGCTGTGAAGTAACATTTCTGATAAATAAATGACGCGGCACTGGATCGATCATCATAGTATCGGAGGGATTTTAGATACTTGAGCAGATCAGAAAAACCCTGACGAATGAGGACAAAGACACAAAACACACATTTAGGTCAGTGAAATAATTTAGTGGAACAAACGATTATTCATTTACATAAATTAATTTATGTCATGATTCTCTCTTGTTGCATTTTTTAGCCCTTCCACCGCAGCCAGGAAACAGCTAAACCTTTGCATAAGGCATGACATGGTTTTTGCAGCATTTCTGTATAAGAATATAACTGTTCCTGTCGCTGACCGGAGGGTTCGAACACCACTGCATAGTTCCCAGGCTGGAGTCTGAACGCTGCATTACAAGTCTGAAGAGTCTCTATGACAGAAAAGACATTTGTGGAGAGTTCCCAGGCTGTCACAAAGTCTTTATGGAGTGTTAAGTGCGTGTATCAGATCCTCTTCTCACACTCCTGTTTGCTTCGCCCAGGGGCCACAGGCAGCCTCACAGGAGGAGGGAGGGAGGTGGATGGAGGGAGGTGGAGGGGGGAGGTGGCAGAGCATCCATCAGGCCAGCTCAGAGAGCTCTGTCTGGGCTCGCTGGGAGGGCCGGAGGGCAGGTACGGAGCTCCCCAAACCTCCCTTTATCTCCCCTGATGTCATTATTTCTCTCCTGTCGGCATTGTGTGAACGCTCATCTCAGGGCTGCAGCACCGATGCAGAATGCCAGGAGAGGAGGATGATTTCTTTTTCTCCTCGGGTTACAGATTTTACTTTTTTGGAAAACAATAAAGAGAATGCAAAAAAATTGCCAAAGGAGCAGATGTGAAATACTCCATGGCTTATTTCTCATGTCTTACATCCTTCTTGGAGAACTTTAAAAAACTGCAGCGTCAGTGAGGATGTCATTGTTTATGAGCGCTTTGTGTTTTGAGGCACAAACGCCTCCATCTTTTGAAAAAACAAATTCATTGTTCTCTAGTCGCCTGTGCAAGTGCAGCTCCTGGTGCTTGGCTTCCTCTGAACGGCCTTTAAAAGGTTGAAGAGGTAAAGGTGCGTTTCTTGCGTCCGAGAATTCAAGCTGGTGTCCTCTTGTCCCCCGGTCTACAGAGGAGGGGTGGAAGGATGATGAAGAGGAAAGAAGAGGAGTTCAGTTAAAGAGGATGGAGTCAGGGTCTCTGTTTGCTATCTGCGCCATGTGTTTCAGAATGTCCTTCTTAGTTATGATTCCCAGCAGCCTCCTATTGACACAGAGAGAGAGAGAGAAGAGAAGCAAAGTCAGGGGAAGGCAGATTGCTTCATTTCATTCTTTGTTTGCTTCGTCATGGAAAGTGAGAGAAGTGACAGAAAGCAGAGACGCGCACCCTGGGTGGCACTTTGGCCTCCTGTCTCGACGTTGTGGCCAGGTTCAGGTTTTTCACAGTCTCAGAGGAAAACTGGCTCGCAGGAGGAGATCAGAGCAACATGAAAACAGACTGCAGGAGGCCAAACAGCTGAGACGCCAGTGTGGAAATACGGCCCCACTCTGGACCGTTAGAACCGTAAGGGAACTGCATTCATACAGGACTTTCATACAGCTCAGTAAAAATCACATGCTGTTAGAGCTTCCATCTATAAATCTTTGACCTGTGTTTAAGGAGCACGTCTTCAGAGGGAACCGTTGAGTGTTCAGGCTGAGGACGTCACACACATGAAAGATGGGCTGACACACTCTTCATTCTTTTTTTTGTCATGAGAGACAAACAACAAAGAACCAGATCAAGAAATGTCAAAAATATTTCCAGTGAGTTTCCCATTGGAAATAATCAGTTGCCGTGTGAATATCACACAAACACAAATGACCTGACAGCAATGATTCACTGGCTGAAATTTACAAAGAGAGCTTGACCTGAGTAACAAATGTGCAGAAACCACAAACAATAACCACAGTCCTCAGATACTTCAAGGCTCAGGGGACGCCTCTGTGGTTTCTGTCATCATTATGTGTTCTTTGTCTTTAACAGGCCTGTTGGGCAAATTTGACTGTAACTTAATTTAAGCTGACAAAAGCAAAGAAACAAAGCGAGGCGAGGGCTGGTTTTGAGCTCCACAGATATGACTCCTGCCAAAGAGGCGACCTTGAACTAAAGATACTAACTGAACCAAAGACAGTCGGGGAAAATAACACTACTGCCTGTCAGAGGGGTGAAATTAACAGTATCCATCACACAAGACGACCGCAGAGATCGGACGCCTCAAGGTCTGTCCTTCTGAGTGTGTCAAACTGTCATCAGTCCCAGACAGCCGCTGATTCACCAGCTCAAAAATGTAAAAAACAACTAAATCCTGCCTCATCAAGCAGAGCGGACAACAACCTTCTTCTGTATCAATGCCTTCCTGCTCGAAGCCAGAACTTTCCCTTTACTGCTGCCTTTTATGTGCCTCTGTTCCCAGTTACCCTCTGTCCTATAAAGAATGTGTGGTTACTCCAGAAATGTTCCAAGGAATGTCACACGTGGATCCACTCTGGAACAAAACCCCTGACGAGCCGCTCATCTGAAGCAAATGTGCGAGCCCTACAGAAGTCATCACGCCTGTCAGCAGCCTTTGAACGGCTGCACAAGATGTTAAATGTGAACGTTATTTAAAAACTTGTTCATTGTCAAATGCTCAGTGGGGAGCAGCAGCTCAGTGACCAACAACATGTCAGAGTCAGAGCGCCGACAGCAGCTGAGGCTGGCTTCATCTCAGATTTGGTTTGAATTACCGCCGATCCACTTCAACTTGTGGCTACAAACCCATTAAAGCTGCAATGACAGACAGACAGACAGACAGACACACACACACAAACTCCCAGTGGTAGTCGAGTTCTCCAACAGTTCAAAATCTATGAAGGGGCACTACATTGATCTAACACTTACAGTTTAGTTTACAGGTCGTAAGGAGCGCTATTCAGTCTATATCCTATGTCTCGGGGTGGGGGGGTGATGATGTCATACTGGTGTCATAGTGACGTCATTAGGGCATTAAGTCTAATTACACTGTAGGATCCTAAAGGGACTGACATTTGAAATTCAGTAAGTGTGGAGTTGCACGATGGGAAGTGTAGTCGTAAGTTAAAATGAGCCCGACACATTCGGACATTTTAAGGACGACAGATTTATCGACAGGAACTGATGATGAAAATTCATGTTAAGCCTTTAAACTCTGTTACCGTAAACCAAAACCACCAACTCTGATCGCTGCTGCAGCATTTCTCGAACTTCCTCTCTCCTTTTATAGAAGCTCACAGGGCTTCAAAGAAAAGAACAAATACATAAAGACACTCTCACCCTCAGCTCAGTTTCCCAAACAGTCCATAAATTGAGCCCTGATCACTCTGAAGCAGCAATTTGACTCTGAAAATGGAATTTTCCAAGCTACAAGAATTACAAAAATAGCATGAAAACAGTCCAAGGGCAAATGAAGAGAAGCGCTCTTCTTCATGTGTTGCGTCGTCTCGTAGGACAGATGACAAACACCATGCAGGCTTTGTGGTTGTATCTGTGACATCTCCATGCTGCTATCATGGATGTTTTCCATAACAGAGATCTATCTATGAAAGCTCAAAAGCCATTACATCAACAAAACCCAGAGTGTTACAGACATGACATCTGACAGCAGCTCTAAAAACCTCCTCAGTAAAGTTTATGGCACTGGGGTCAGCAGCAGGAAGATACACCTGATGAATTTTCTGTTTTCTCTCCATCCTCCATTAACCGTGTATGTCTTCCTCCCTCACGCTGTGCCTCCTTAATGCATGATCTGACAGCAGAATGAGTGGAGCCTCTCCTACACGTCCATCTGTCCTCCTCCCGTCCCTCCACACACACCATTTCCTGACGACATCACACCTTAATGTCTGAACCAACGGGAGCGCGCTCACTTTATTTATTAGTCCATCAACCCTTCTGTCCGTCACTTCCTCCTTCTCTTATCCTCAGTGTTACATCAAATGCCACAAAGGCTCTTTCAAAGGTTGACAAAAATACATTTACACCCTTCTGTAAAAAATGTACACATTTGTTCTCACCCATTATGTGTGACCAGACACTGACGGAGCCCCAGCTTCCTGAATATATCCACAGTGATGTCCATGGGCGTGTGGTCGGTCACTGTGAAGGGGCTCAGGTCCATGATGCCCCTGAGGCGGAGGGGCAGCGGCCCATCAGGAGCCTGAGATGGAGCGTGCTCAGTGAAGACCACCTGGGAAGCACTGACGACGCCCTCAAGGCGCTTTCGGGCGTTATCTGGACGGGATTGGAATTAACATTTATTATTTAAAGCAAATACATTTCTTAAGAAAAGAAATACAAGATATCACAGCATTAGTTTTAAATATAAAAGGTGTCATTTCAGCTCATATAAATAATGTCATATATAGGGCCCGAATGATTTTTGGGGCCGATGCTGAATTGAATATTTAGTAGTAAAACAATTCTGATATTCAATTTATTGTCTGAATGTGTTGATCACATCCTCGTGACAAAGATCTGTAATGGAGGCAGGATATCTGACATTTGAACAAACTTTCTTCCAAACATCAGAGCACTTTAACAGCCCTAGTTGTAATGCTTTGGCCGATGATGTCTCCTCTGGACGGATAATGAACGGCAGGTTCTTAATACTTTGAAGCAGTTCTCACCGATTGATATGAGCAGATCTCTTCTAAGCACAAATCCCACGAGCCTCTGGGACTCCTGAGAGACGACCACAGGGAAGCCACTGTAGTGAGTGCTTTCTACCAGGGCCTGAGGACAAACCAAACACCATGTTATAGTACCACACGTAGTCCGACTCGGCAGGGGGCACACCGCTTTGAATTTGAGTTTATTCTTTGTTTGACAGTTGTACAAGTTGTGGCCTGTGTCTTTCTCCATAACTACACACATTTTGCTTTAATATAACCACATGTGCTTCCCATATTACTGTGTATTTTGACTCCTGTGATGCTCTGCATTCCAGCATGTTATGGTGTAATGTATGCTGTGTGTGTGTGTTGTGTGTGTGTGTGTGTGTGTGTGTGTGTGACGTGTCCATACCTCCACTTCCCCTACAGTCATGCCCTCCTGTGTGAGCACAGCGAGCGCCGGGTCCGACCTCCTGGGCCTCATTACGTCCACCGCCAGACTGCTGTGCTCAAACTCCTCTTTGGGCTCGAGGAACGGGTATCCGTTGAGCCTGATGTGAGCCTGCAGAACCATCGAAATGAACCTCTTAAATCTATCACACCTTATGGCTTCATGTAAGCGTGCTCAAGACAAAAACAGAGAATGTGAGCTGCAACATCAGACCCTCAAGCTGCTGGGTTCACAAATACAGAGAAACACAATTTACAGTTACAGCACGCACACTGACCCCTCACCTCATAGATTCCCTCTCTGCCAAAAGCATCTGCCACCCATTTGCTGGTCATGGTGGCGGCCATGAGGGGGACGATGTACTCTAGACCACCAGTCAGCTCAAACATGATGACTACCAGCGACACCGTCATGCGAGTCACTCCACCTGGAGGCAGACAGGAGAGGTGTGTGAGAACAATCCAAAGCCTCAGCATGTGACTCAGCAAGTCATTTCTGTTGAATGGATCACTGTGTGATGGTCCGTGAGGACAGCATCTGTTACTGGTCAGATTGTCTGTTAGCATGTTAGCTTGTGGTTGACATAGGGTTAGCAGCTGTCTGCTCTGTGCTGAAGGTTTCTGGCTTTCTTTGCCCGTGTTTGGCTTTCAAATCGGTGACACACCAAATCCAGTTTACCTGCGTTCCATCTGAAAATGAGATTTAAAGTGTTCAGACAGCGCCCCCTTCAGGAGACGAATGTGGAAACATCGCTCTAGTGACAAACTTTGACATCACATGATGTAGTGACATAAACATATGAAGAGGAGTGAAGAGATCTTAATAAAAGCACTTTGACTTCCTATAGTGGCTCTTTTTATCAGCTTTTATTTCGTTATAGCAGTTAATTATCTTCTATCATTCTAGCCCATAATCAGTGGTCACTATTCATTGATCATTTAAGTTCCCCAGTATTTCTTTCATATGATAAGGACGCATAAGCTGGAGAGGAAATTGAGTTATATCGTCATTGTGCAACATTTTTAACTACAGACTAAATCTCATGTGGAGAGAGAAAACAGCTGCAACATTTATTGCCACAGAAATGGATTTTTACTTTTTTTTTATCCAGACATGAGCTTTTCATATTTCCTCATTGTGATGTAAAATGATTGTAGTAAAGATCAGTCTTTCAGTCTTAATCTGATTATCATCATCACGACGGATGCAGCAAGAAACTGAAGCTACACTTTGAACTTGATGCCACAGCTTCCTCTTCTTCTTCTCCTTCTGTGGCTTTTTTCATCTAAGTAAGTAAACTGGACATGAGAGAGTTTCACTGAGAGTGTTGAGTTTTCATTCTGAGCAGATTTGATCAGATTTGTACAACAAAAGTTTTAACTTATTTTAACATTTAATCACAAGCTCACATTTTAGAATCTGTTTCAATGCTTCACTCACGTTTCAACGACATTAAAAGGAGGAAAATCCTCCGACCATCACTGAAGGGACGACACAGAGGCAGGAAATGTCATACAAAGAAATAATAGCCACTGTCAAAAACAAAAACTTTAATTGCATTAAAAAAGCGTTGCAGTGGGAGCTATGATGGTCACCATTATTCTATGAAGAACACTAATAACAGCTCATTTGTAATTTCAGGGTTAAGCACATAAATGGCCTGTAGGTGGCGTCTCCCGCTCTCTGACAGCCTCTTTGAAAGCCGCATGAGGAAATGACAAACAGTGAGACCAATGATTAAGCAGTGAGGAGAATGTTTGGCTTTGATATCCACTCGTTGGATTCTTGTCTGCTTGCAGTAAATGTTTCATTACCAGAGAACATGTCATAAAGAACGGCGTGTACTTACAGAGCATCATAAATGTATTAAAAACAGACTTCAGAACCAAAAAAAAACTCTACTTAAAACTTTTGTGCTCATCTGTTTTTATACAAAACACTTCCTGCGTGTGAAGAAGCTGCCAATAATCTGTTTACTGCGCGACAGTGACAGAGACACTTTATATCTGCATCCATCTGCAAATATGAACCACGGGAAACAGCGACAGTAAATAAAAAATAACTGTTTGTGTTGGCATGTTGGAGTGAGAACTGTCTTTATTTAATGTGCCATAAGTCTCCAGTGTGTGTTTTTATAAGAGCTGATAGGATGAAGCAACACAGAAGGCAAAAAGTCGTTTCTTTTTCTGAAAAACTCACCTGCTTTCCTAAAAATTTTTAATTTAGTAGATCAAATTTCAAATAAAAAGTCTTGGCGTTACAGAGCTATTATAAATTTTTTTATTAAAAGAAGTAAAAGCTGATTTTCATAATCATTTCATGTTGATTTGCTCTGGATTTACAATGAAATATTCTCCCAGTTTTTCAGAAATTAAAAATGTTTGGTCTTGAAACCGCTGTGATATCTCTGTCAGCATAAACAATTTTACGCCACTTATTTAAAGCAGATGGAGCAGAGAAGTCTTGACATCCGTCCCTCCACCCATATCCAGCTGCTCTCTGGGCATCCTGACACATTCCCGTGTAAGACGCAACATGTGACCTTAATCCCTCTGGAAGATTTCCAGTCGTATTTGCATAGAATCACACGTTAAAGAAGGCAAACATCTTGGAAATGCAGTGCAGTGCACCTCTTTACTCTGGTGTTATGAAACTGTCCACAGCTGAAGGTACAACTCCAAGCTACTTTTGTTTTTTTAGCCTCTCATCAGCGCCCTCTACAGGTGACACCACACAGAGTTCCACCTTCAGGCTGAGCTCCGTCTTCTCTTTGATTCTCAGAGGCTCAAAGCAGATCAAACTGTTCAAACCAATCAAGCCTCAACCAACTGCTCAGTGGCACATGAGTCTCACCTAAACACGCGGTGGCTCCGACCATCGCATAGAGCCCTGGGGTGATGCAGTCGGCTCCTTGCGAGCACCACCCTTTGAAGATGAACCAGTCATGGTTGTAATAGGCCAGCTGCTCCATGCCGACGCCCAGCAGTCTGCCAGCGATGGCGCCGACTGCCATGCTGGGGATAAAGAGGCCAGAAGGAACCTGGAAGGACAAACGGAGATCAAACCAGTCAAACCAGTGATGTTTAACTAATTCTTTTGTCTTTCGAAAATGACTCTGGACAGTTAATGACAGCTGTGGTTACATCGATCTTCACTCAGTAAGTTTCACTGTGCTTAACGCAAAAGAGGACACAGTGAACTGAACGCAGTTCATGTTTTTAATTACTTTGGAAATCTAGTTTCAACTGGAGTTGTTTATCAGTTCAAGAGGTAGGACAGACACAAAAGAATGGTCAAAAATGGAGCTTTTACTTCTT
>JAQFJA010000016.1:15287917-15298531 GCA_029874485.1 Naso brachycentron
CCAACGGAGCTATTTATTTTTCACTGGGTATGTTTTAAACTCCTAAACATGATCACACACACACACACACACACACAAAGTAAGAAACTGTTTTCCCTTATGCAGGCTGGCTGCTGTGGCTGTGTATGGAAGTAGGTAAGAGCCTTCAGTCACATGAGGCAAACAAAGTCAACTGGTACTAAGTTGACTGTGAGTTTTCCAACCTGACACACAACCACACACAGGAACACTTGAATAAACTCACCCTTGGTTGTCGTGGAGACTCCGTCAGATTTGGTGAAGTCTATACTGGCATAGGCTCCGTTCTCCAGCAGAGGTACCGTCCCTGCCGCCGAGCTCCCGTTACTGCTACCAGCTCCTGTCGTCACTGCTCCGGTATTTGTCCCCTCCTCCCTCAGCTCCAAGGCGATGTAGTTTAGGCCGTTCTGGTAGCCCACAGACATGTTCCTGCACATTCTACCTGCTCCAGCCCCCGAGGAGGAGGATGCTAACGTCCCAAGGGCTGTGCCCATTTCCATGGCTCTTACTGGAGCATGGTGAGCCGGCGAGTTCCCTAGACCCTCCATGGACACCCACACACTGTCAAAAGATGCAGAGCTGGCCCATCTGGGAGCCTGACCCTCAGCTGAATAAGATCCGTTGGGGGCCGTGGTGTTGACCAGTGTGGGATGGGCAGCCAAGGATGTGCCAAGTCCTCCTCCAGAGGGAGTTGAATTAGAGGAGGAAGTGGAGGAGAATGTCTCAGAGCTGTGTCTCCTCCTGCCTTGGAGGTCGGCCCGGACCACTTTGGGTTCCAGCTGGTGCGTCGCCGCCCTGCTTGGGCTTGACTGAGGGAGAGGAGGAGAAATGGATGAGGAGGCGGCGGAGGGAGCATGGCTGTAGTGTCCCTCCATCACACAGAGATGCTGCAGCATAGCTGTGGGGCTAGTTTGTGTCCTCTCACCGCTGCTGAGGTTAAAGGTCATGTCCGTGTAGTCATCCCCCATTGACCTCCAGTGACCTCCTGCAGGGACCCCAGGGGAGGCCAGCACCCCAGGATTGCTAGCCAGGGGTCGAATATAACTGGGTGGGTTCCAGGGGGCAACAAGGCTGGGTCTAGGGGACTGATTTTTACCCAAACATCCAGCACCATCCTGCTGGTCAGCTCCAACTTCCACACTCATATAGTCCTGGTGAGTCTGGGGCTGGGGAGGAGAGCAGCATCGGTCAGTAGACCCCAGAGATGGCATTTCATCTTGGGCAGAGAGAGGATAGGAGGGGGGCTGTTGTTGGTGGGGGTAGTGATCCCCAAACTCAATGTTAATATACTCTCCAGGACTGGAAGGCCTCTCAGATGAGCTTACAGTAGTAGGGACTGAGGTGGAGGTACCTGCAGACACTGTGGGGGGCTCACTCACCCGCAGCGGACCATGGAAACTTCTTCTGCCTAAAGGGAGGCGGTTAGGCCTCACGACGCGTCGGTCAGTCATTGCTGCGGTTGTATGGTGAGCTCCATAAGGCGGGGGTGGATGAGAAGGGGTGGAGGTGCTACTACTTCCTCCACCCCTCTTCTCTGGTGTTGACATGGAAGCTGAGGCAACTGATGAATATACTGGCTTGGCAGGAGAACTCATAGGAACATACTCCCCATACTCTTTCTCATCCCTCTCTCTAGTGGGGGCCTTGTATGAGCGAGGGAGGGAGAAATACGGACTGTAAGACTTTGGGGTGCTCTCAGGTGTGCCAGGTGTGTAATACCCACTGCCACCTTCATTTGAAAGCTTGCGCCCCCCACTGCTGCTGTATGACATGTCCATATACTCCCCATTCTCTGGTCTCTCTGCTATACTTTCACTCCCACTGGCACCCCCCATGCTAGAGCTACTGTGAGGGCTGGGGGAAGCCTGTCCTGGAGAAGGGGAGCTGCCACTCCCCCCTGGGAGCATCATCATGTAGCCGTGGGAGTCTGTGGAGGATTGTGACTGGAGCTGATGGGGGTGGTGGGCTGAACGGGGAGCTAATGCTGGACTGTGAAGCTGAGGAGAATGGGAGATGGGATGGGAGTAAGAGCTGGGTTGCATAGGCATGTAGTCAGGAGGAGTGTCCCGCGGCGAGGCGGCCACGCCACACATCATGGGCATGTAGCCACTGTCTTCCTTGGCAGAAGAGGAGGAGGAGGACAGGGGTGGGCGCTCTGCACCCACCTCTGTTCGAGAGAGTGTGGAAGGGCGGCTCTGCTGGCTGTGCTCAGAGCAGGAGCTGTAGTCAGAGCGGAGAGAGGAAGAGGAGGAGGATGGCCCACCACGAAGCAGCCCACTGCCAAATGGTAACACAACATCTGACCCCTCCTCTAGTGAGAAGTTTGTCTGGGTCATTTTCTGGTAAACTGCCACTCCAGAACCACCAGTTGCACCACCAGCTGGTCTGGAGAATGAGTGTGTCCTCCTCCTCAGTGACGATGAAGAAAAGCGTTCATCCTCTGTTGTCGATGTGCTCTCATCACGTGGCGTGTCAGCTCCGCTGTTGTTTCCAGAGCCCCCACCGGTGCCAAAGACCTCCCGGTTCCAGCCCATGGCCATGTAATCATTGAGACAGTTCTCTTCTCTGATTGGTGGGGTGTTGCCCAGGGAGTCTGGTGTGTTACTCCGCACCCGGAAGTACCGGAAGTCACCAGGACTGGAACCATACTCATCTGAAGAGTTGAAACCACCGTCAGATGGGGAGCCGCATATCGAGGCGCTTGATGGGCGGGTGAGGGTGTCAGAGACTGAGCCGTGGCCGCTGCTGGAGGAGACGCTCACTGGGCTGGTGGTGGAGGGGAAGTGGGACACTGGCAGCGAGGCGGAGCGGGCATGGTAGGTGGATGACGACCCTGGAATGGCTCTGACATAGCGCCCGCTGCCAGTGCTTGTGCCAGCATTTCCTGCAGCGACGCCAACCCCACTGCTGCAACCACTCCCTTCTGGGCGACCATGATGGGCACGTGCAGAGTTAAGGTGGACCAGACTTCCTGTGGCAGAGCGAAAAGGCCGGTTCATTGTCCCCTCACCCTCACTAGATGTTCGGAAGCGATAACCGCTAGCCCCAGAGCTCTTACTTGATGGTGGAGTGCCAACAACTGACTCTGTCCTCGACCGCCGCTGCAGTCCCGTCTGGCTTGGTGGCAGGTTGCCCAGGTGGCGCCTTGTTGTGATAAACGGCATGGGGTTGGAGCCTGATGACTGGCTTTTACTCCTGGGCCGAAACTCTGCAAAAGCTTTCAGGGCTTTCATTGTCTCCAAGATGGTCTCATGCATGTTCTGGGCCACAACAGAATCATCCACCTGCATCCATATCTCACCGGGCCCGATAGAGGATGAGCGACCCACCTCGATGAAAAAGAAGCTTTCTGAATGTCCACAGCGTCGGATGTTCATCAGCTGAAGGTTAACACATGGGGTTTCAGAGTTCAACTTAACGAGGTGAATGGTTTTAGTTGAGAGGCATAGCCGGTAAACACCTGTGAGGTTTTTAGTTTGACCCAGTCCTTTAGGTTTCACATTCACCTGCCACACCTCTTTGAACACAGTACCGGGGGTGACTGTACCATATCCATCATCCAGATCATCAGAATCCAAGTGCCCTTTTTTGCCCTCACTCATCAGCTCACTCACAGCTACGTACCAGTCCTCCTGCTCCTGCTCGTTCTCAGCCACGATAGCAAAGTACTCGTCTTTCGTATAAAGGGCAATGAGGTGTTTGTTTTTGGAATCCGCCCTTTTGTTCACCGTGAAGCATTGGTAGAGGTAAATAACCCTTTTCGGGGGAGAAGGGGCGACCGCTCCACCGCTGGCGGCGGCCGCGGCAGCAGAGCGCAGGCTGTTCCTGAATTTCTTCTCGCTGTCGTAGTACTCCAAACGGCTCGGTCCGAGGTGGCTGGCAGCCCGAAGCACGAAAAACCTCTTGTGTCCATGTTTTTGTTTCCTTAAATAACCACATTTTCGAATATCATCCACAACGTCTGAGGTATTAGCGACGTTCACAGCCGCGTATACATGGCTGCTGCTGCTGCTGCTGCTAGCGGCGGAGGAAGCGGCAGGATCCTCGGCGGCGTGTACCTGGCTGAGAGACGAGGAGGAGGCTTTCCTGCCCGGGGTCTCTGCGATGTTTTCGCCGGAAAGATGCTGCTGCGGCTGCGGAGCCAGCTGGTGGTGATGGTGCTGCTGTTGATCCTTTGGCGTGTGATGGTGGCTCAGGTGTTGGTGGTGGTTGGACGGCGGTAAATGTTGATGAAAACGAGAGCCGCCGCCTCCTCCGCCGCCGATATTAATTAACGGGGAAGGGGGTTCCCCGACCGAGCCGTCTCCGTCTGCGGTCGCAGATTTGGCCCCCACGTCCCTCTGCTGCGTCTCCACCATCAACATTGCTGCCTTGCCCTCTTGGTAATTCGTGAAATTTGCCATCAGAGAATACAATCAAAGGTCACTTTACTAGCAAGCTAATCCGAGTGGACCTAGACCCCATTCTTGTTTTAGGAGACGAGCTCCGAGTCCGGCTAGGCCAGCTAACGTTGACTCGCACGGCTCTGATTTGCAATCCTCACAGACCGGCTTTGTTATTCCGTCGAAAAACGCGTCCCTTTGCCCTTCGGAGCAGCGAGGCAGGTGTTCCGGTGCGGGCTTTTTTCACGAAATGAAGCCTACCGCGCGCAACATGATCACGCTCGGCCGTGCTTCTGTAATCGGGAGGCTCCGGCTAGCTCTGTTAGCACCCGTTCCCTTCGCCTCCTGTACACATCTCTACGGGCCAGAGCACAAACAACACATGACCCTCTGCGTCACCGACCCGGGGGGAGGGGCAAAGATCTACTGCTGGCCGCTGATTGGTCCACCATTTTGACTGACATTATGTGACAGGAGTCTGGACCAATAGCTAGAGGATGTTTGTGCCTTGCGTCAGCAGCTTTGTCCAATCGTGGCGCGCAGAGTTTCATGGAAGTTTAGAAACAGGCGGTGACTGTGCGGACTTATCTGGAGTCTGCTGTTGGCTCTTCCATCCACCGTTCAGGCGAGCAAAACTGATCCCAGAGCTGCAGACGGGCCGAAGAGCCTCCCAGCCTCCCCCCGCCGCTGTGAGCAGCCTCTGCTCTTTGGACCAGGGTTAGACTTTTTTTTTCACCTTATTTTTAAACCTCCCAAAACATTTTTATACAAATAAGTAAAAAAGAGGAAGTTTTTCTAAAATACTATGGCTCACGTCCTACACCGACCCAGGTTTCTAAAACTTGGTTTATATTATTGGTTTATAAAACCAATTCTGATGAGTTTAATGCTGCTATATTGTGCTTCACAACATTTATATCTAACTGTGACTGTTAGTGTTGTCTAAAGGTTTTTTAGACCACTGCAGGCTTTATCTCTGACAATTAACATTTTTAATTAAAGAGTTTTTTGTATTTGCTCAAAGTTGCATTGACAAAACTGTGGTAGAATTCATGTCAAACAGCGCGTTGTGATCTGATGGAAGCTGTGCATATCAGACTTTATGTATTCTGTAGAGTAACCAGTAACCACGGTCATCGGACAAATGCACGCCACAGTGTTTCTGTAGTTAAACACCTGGGTTCCTCACCAGCTAGTCCGACTAGCCCAGTCGAGTCAGACACGCATGAACTGATGAAGCCCCTTGGATGAGAGGCGAAACGTCTTCACACACATGTTACTGAGTCCAGTTGCCTTTGATTGAATTGCCCACAGACGGCTTCTGTAGTTTCAAAAAGAAAACACAAGTAGCCTAAGTCAAAATCGTAAGTCGATTAGTATGTGTGCATTGTTTCATTTAGATATTATTAGACTCGTCATGTGTTTATCAGCCCTTTCTTCTCTGTTCCCTGTAGATAAAAGCTTTTTAGTGTCTGTCAGTCTCTCAGCAAACACTGAGGCTTCAGCTCCCCGAACATTGGACCTCTTGCCTGCATGGCCTGAGGTTTACTAAAACACATAGCAGCTCCAGTCATGTGAGGACCCACTGGTGAGTTTGGGTGCCAGCCAACCACAGTGTCAGCAAGGGTCAAGCCAGCTAGAGTGACCTCATACGGCCTGCATCCTTTTTGGCTAAAACCAATCCCCGCTTTGGCACAGATGATGAATTCAGATCAAATCCAGGTTTGTTTACACCATACCATCTACGGCATCGACCACCCACCACACATGGACGCCCTCTTTTCCTCCAAGAGTCATGTTACGCTTTTTTTTTTTTTTCAGGGCAGCTACATGTGGCACTAAACACTTATTAAGAGAGCATGCACGTGCGACAGCCGACATTCAAGCCCCAGCTGTGTTTTCCATGGGACCTCAGATGGAGTAACTGAGGAGGACTCCCCCCTCTGCCCAGGGGAGGTATCTGTGTTCCTGCACGCCTGGGAGAACGCCACGCTCGGCTTTCCGAGCCTTTACTACACTTTGCATGCAACAATTTGCTGGACCCTTTTATCTCAAACACCTTTCAGCATCATGAGTGGGATCATGTGTAGTGCAGCTGGCCCTCGAGGGAATCGAACCCTTCACCCTGCAGAGTCAGTGCCACGTTTTACCAAAGGAGGTATGCAGGACCAGCTATCTGTGCCTTTGAACGAGGCACTCTAAAGGAGAAAAGAAGCTGTTTTCATGGTTACAGATTCATCCAACTCCTGATATGTTGCACTTTATATTCTCTCCTTTTATTTGAGAAAACAATCTCCCCACGAGATCCACTCAGTAGCTGTTCTGGAGCTTCTGAAACGGTTTTATCAATCAAAGGCACAGCTGAATGAGGTTTGGAATGGGGACGCCATCTTTCTACATAGCTAACTAGCTAGGCTAAGTTGCTACAGCCATGACAAAAGTAACCAAAAAATATTCAAAAAACATGTCGACAGGTAGAGGTTACCCTTTCACGGCTGTATAGGTTATGTAATTTTACTTCCAGAAATAAAAACTGAAAATTGACACCTTAAAGTTCTTAGATCTAACAGAAATTTTTAAAAAAGTACTATTAGCAACCTCAGCAGGACTAAACGTGATAACAGATTAAGCTAACTGCATACAGCACCTTTGAAAATTTGCCCAGTTTTGTACTCCTTAACAACAGCCAGGTGACTCTGCCAAGAAGATACAACCTGTAAGCGACCAGAATATTCTTTCTTTTTTTTTTTTAAACGAGCTAGCAGTCCTCTCTTTTCTGCCACTGGTCTTTGTTCTAGGCTAACTATGTCCTCAGCTTCTTTTCCCTGCAAACACACACATGAAACAGATATTACTAGATATATATTATAGGCTATCTCTTGTAATGCAGTTTCCAAAATGCTTCAAAACCTTGCTTGAAATTAGCCTGACTGAAGGCACCCTTAAGATTTGAGAGGCGAACTCGGCCCACGATTTAATGAACTTATTTGACACCTAAGGTGAGAACGGTGGTATCAAAGCGCCGTCCCATGGCTCTCTGGCATCAGTCTGTTTCTCTTCCTCACTCCCTCGACTTTTTCACCTCTTTAACCTCTTGTTTCGGAAAAACAGGACAGCATTGTGACAGCTGGAACACAATGACGGCTAGCTACCATTCGAGCCGACAGGCAACCCAACTCCTCCCCCAGGGAAAAATCAGCTGCTCTTCCGAGGAAGCCTGGCTCTGCTAACCTCCGTCTGGCATGAGAGCAGTCAAACCCATGAAAGCCCCTCAACCTTTCATCTTCTCATGTGCTAACTCTGCTGCTGTGAGAACAACTGAACAAATAACCTTCAACCTTTTCACGTCTCACTTTTAATATTAACAGGAACATTTCAGATTCTGCTTTTCTGCTGCAGTTCTTCAGAATTTTCAACCCTCAGAGAAACATAACACTCCTTTGCATGAGGTTGAACAGGGATTTTATTATTGTTTGGCCTCCGAGAGATCTTCAAGTCCAGCACTAGACTTCAGAGTAATACAAGCTGTGACCCCAACCCCTGATTTTAGACAGGAGTCTTATTGACAGCAAGAACTAGACAAGAAGGAACAAAGCATGGGCTTGTGTATGTGTGTGTGTGTGTGTTGGTGTGTGTGCACCTACAGTCAGTCAAACAGCTTGTAAACGTAATGATGCAAACATTGCCTGTAGCATCAGCTCATTCATGTGGTTGATGTGCTTTTGACACATCAGCTGTCTGGGTCTGTACGTTCAGACGCTGTCAGTTGGATTCATTCATGCACAAGCGGCCCGGCGTTACCTCCATAATAAGATCATAATAAGATAAGAGGAATGAATCAAAAGGACAGAAATGAGAGCTGCTGTTCCTGGCATGAATGAAGCGACATAAAACAGCTGACGGTGAACAAAGGTTGTTCAAATGTGTAAAGACACAACGTGTTATTTATCATTCATTTTTGAGCACAACTGTGTTTGTAACATAAGATCTTACAAAAAATTATCATTATTTGCATAAACAAATATATTTGTTTAGTTTCTGTGTTGCTGCTTGTAATGTTTATTTGAATTGTTCCTGTTTCTACCATTTTATTGAACTTGACTCTTTATATGACCTCTTGTCTTCTCTTCCCCTCTCCTGACAGTTAGCAGGTCACAGCTCCCTCTGCTGGTTAGGACCTCTCCCTGCATGAACTCCTCTGCTGCTATTGTACTTCAACAAAGGAGCAGAGCCAACAAAGCTGAAAGGCACACACAGGAAACACAAAGGAAAGCATGCTGTCCTTTGTTACACACTCAGACTGTTATTTCAGGACGAGCACAGTTACGACACACGGCTGCTGCTGTTGTTGTTGTTGACACTTCAGTTTAAATAGTTTATTTATTCAACTAGGAAAAGACTGTAAAAACCTGCATGTTTGAATACATTTAACCCCTTATTGTTTTTTATGATGAGTTACATTCAAACAAGTATTTATGAATCTAACTCTTACCTCTGTATCACTGTAAACGATGCAGTGAGTGCGCACTATGATATTTTGTAGTATGACAAGCACGAATGTGTATATTTCTGTGTATTCACATGTACTTAATGGTTTTACATGTGTGTTTGTGTGCAGAGGTGTTGTTACCCATATTTTGAAACTTTGGACCGAGCCTGTAAGTTTTATCCTTTACTTCCTGTTTTTATGCTAAGCTAAGCTAAACACCCAAACTCTCAGCAGGAGAGACAGTATAGGAATGAATCTTCCAAGATGTTGAACTTTAACCACAGCAAGTTGCTTCATAAAATATCTTGAATTTTTTATAAAACTTACCATAAGTTATTTCACTCACATTTATAGTCCAGTTTAGAGTGACATGATGTGTCTCTGATTTTTTTGTTCTATAGGGTCTTAACTTGTGTTTTTATGAGAAAAAAAAAACCCTTTCTGAGCGTGTGATGTGCAGCAGCTCACACTGACATGAATAATCCAGGTCTAATCTCCTGTTCCTCAATGTTCTCTAATCTTTTCAACCCATATTCCTCCTTATTCTATATCACTATAACATAATCTATGCTAACCTCCCACTGCCCCCAAACAAACTGCCATTAACGCCTGGATAACCGTGTAAGTCCACCGATAATCGCAGATCTACAGCTCTGACACGAACGTTCGTTGGAAGCTCTTGACTGTCTGTCAGACGAAACATAAACCACAAATCTGTGAGAAGTGCGAAGAAAGGCTGATGAGTGTCAGGAGCTGTTTTTAATTATCGTAATTCAAGCAAACAGTCTTGTTTGAGGCCAACACTGAGCACACCCAGGTCATGTCCTTGGTAATATGAGAAGTTTTTGAAGGGTCTAATGATGTGAAGAGGAATCTGGACAAGAATGTCATAAAAATCTGAGCAACATAGCAAATAAATTATACTTTCAACCAGAATTACATGACTGGAAGTCTGGTGAAAGCTTTGAAGAATTTTTGTACTACATTTTAGGTTATTTAACAGTTTCAGTTTTTTTAAGCTTAATACAAATACAGACAACACAATATATTTGAGTTTTGCTGTGGTTAGTGAAGAATTTCCTTTGTTGTCCAGAGACCTTGTCTCCTGGCTTCAGACATTCCTGAATTCAACAAACATCCACTTACAAAAACGTTAAGGGCTTTAAACAGGAGATGCCTGTGAGCTTCCCTGTGAAAACACACAGAATGTAATGAATGCAGCGCCACCTGCAGACACACACTGCAAGAACATCACAACACCGCCCACTTTGTTTGATTGACAGGTGATTTTTATGCAAAATTCAGAGCAGAAAACCTGAATGAGACCTTCAAGAATTCTCAAAAATAAGACGAATATAGATGCTATGAACTATAATATGATCAACAAATAAATTGTTGTTGGATTATTATACATTAAGAACGATAAAACATGATTTCAGGGGGAAATAAATTGACTAATTATTAAATATAACATTAAAATAACATACACACCATTCCATTTTAATACATTTTGATGGTAATACCTGAAACTATTTTGCTGCTTTTAATTTAGTAAAAATATTTATATACTTCTGTGTTGGAAGTACTGTGTTGGAGTCAATTTGAACAGTGACTGCCTGTCAGTTTAAGGTTTTAAACACAGTCCACTACACACACACACACACACGCACACCTGACCTCCATCCATTTGACCACCAGTGAAAATTTTGCTTGTGGAGAAACAAA
>JAQFJA010000016.1:15322196-15332667 GCA_029874485.1 Naso brachycentron
ACATTTCCAGCTACTTCCTGTAACGTTTATTGAATATGGACAAAATGTCAACAAACACATATCTCAGAGATAAAGTGATTTGGGGAAAAATGGGTGGGGCTTATTGAACCTATGTGGACAATGTTGGCGTGCGGTAACACTGGTTTGATCTTTGAACACTTGATCAGGAAATTCGGACTTGTAGGAACTGAACTCAGCGTGTGGAAGAGTTTCAGTGGCTTGAAGTCAGCTGTGAATGACTGTTGTGTGTGTTTATTTGACATCGTTCTCGGGGTTAGGTTATATTATTCTTCATGCGGTCAGACTGCTGTCATTCTTCAGCCTCACTGTCCGCAGACCTGTGTACCTGAGGCTCACGTCACCGGTAAAGTTTAGTTTACTTTCAACTCCATCGATTCAGGACACTGAGTCACTTCAAGGTTTTCACATCCAACCACTGAAACCCTGAATGAATGAAAGTGCGTTTTCACGGCTCAAATTGGACTCTCTCTGTTTTCATCTGCAGCATCAGAACGTTTTCGTGTGTGTTGGCGGTGTTTACAGCCCTGCTGTGCTGTTTGGACGTCGTGTTGTTGGATAAATAACTCGTATCTTGTTGACTGAGTTTGGACTGCTGTGTGATGATGAGTAACTCTCCTGTAGTCATTCCCCCGCTGAAGAAAAGGCTGTGTCATCGTTGCCTTCTTCATTTCATCCTCATCCCCCTCCTCCTTCTGTTCTTCTGTCTGCCTTCAATTCAGTTTGATTTGTCGAAGCTCCAGCCGAATGAAGAAAGGTTTTCCGACTGAAAGACCGTCACATGCGGTCACAGTTTAGTCATATTGTGAGTCAGCCATTTATGAAAATAGACTGATAAGCTTAGACAACTGAAGGGGAAGCAAAGACTTCAAAGCTGCTTCATGAAGTTTTGAGAGGGATTTAGAGACGCGCTGCTGCTGCTGAAACTGTTAAATATAATGTAAGAAACAACAACACTGATGTTTTTTCCTGTGAGAGAAGATCTGTGGTCATTTATGATACGCACATGATTTTATTTGAGAATACGTCTCAAAAGAATCCCCAGCTCTTCGAGGGTTTCTCTGCTGCCTCTCACCGAGGACATCTTTAAAAACACGAGAAGTGTCACAAATATCAACTAACTGTTTGTTTTTGTCTCCAGGGCGCCAATGCCTCTGCCTTGGAAAAGGAGATTGGACCGGAACAGTTTCCCGTTAATGAACACTACTTTGGTTTGGTGAATGTAAGTGTCGGTGGAGAGGGAAGCTTTACCGGCACACCATGTCTTTTCTGTCCTTCTGTGTGTCTCACTCTGTCTTTTCTTTTTTCCAGTTTGGAAACACCTGCTACTGTAACTCGGTGCTGCAGGCTCTGTATTTCTGTCGCCCGTTCAGGGAGAAGGTGCTGGCGTACAAGGTGAGTGAGGAGAGAAACCCCACAGCCATGTCCAGCAGCAGTGCGTCTGTCCTCGGGTCTGCACGGTGGACAGGCTGCTCGTGTTGAGCAGAATGCACAGAAACATCCTGGAAAGTCCTTAAAAGTCCTGCTTTGTTATGTTTGAGAAGGCGTGGGTGTAGGATGAGACATTCAGGTCTTCAGCAGTGTTCTTTTGAAATGTAGCGCGGCTCAGCTCAGTACATTCACACGCTGCGCATGAAGGGCTGTTAGTGCTGTTGCTGAGCTGCCACATGTTTGAGTGTGAGCCAGACGGAGCAGAGCTGACAGAAAACTACGCGTTCATGGCTGCAGGTAGAAGCACATGAGTGATGCAGCTTCTCTTACATGTCCACTTCAGCTCTTTGAGTGATTCTGCAGAAAGTTTGGAGTGCGTAACTTGCGTGGTATTTTTGTTTTGGCTAATTATGAAGCGCTTTGAGAAAGTGGGCAGCGTCGGCCTCTGTGCATCGTCCAGGAGTGCAGATGTAAATTTGTCACCCTGTTCACCTGATTTTTGCTCCTCAGGCTGCTTCCTGTTTGTCTTGTCTCCCTCGTCGACAGCAGGTGACGCTTCAGGCTCACCTGTCCCCCTGTAGTTCTGTGAGAAAGGTAACTGTTTTGTGAGTAACAGGTGTGTGTCCTTCATGTGCAGGTGCAGCCGCGTCGTAAGGAGTCCCTCCTCACCTGTCTGGCTGACCTGTTCAACAGCATTGCCACACAGAAGAAGAAAGTCGGCGTCATCCCTCCCAAGAAGTTCATCTCACGGCTGAGGAAAGAAAATGGTGGGTGTGGTCACAGCATGGTGTGTGTGGATGCTGGTCAAAACCCAAACACTGCAGTTCTGTTCCACAGAGGTCGGGTTTGCCACAATGTGCAGCTGCTGCTCAGATTCATGACTTCCTGTTTTTGTCTTGGGAAACAACACCAGGTGTTCAGAAATGTCAAATCTGAAACGTTCTTGCATCTGCTGTTTGCTAAGACTTCCTCTCGCCGTGGAACTGCACTGATGAGTGAACTGATGAGGGAGAAAGGATTGAAGCAGAGAAAAGGAGAGAAGAAGAAGATGCAGGGGGAGGAGCTAACCAGAGCGGAGACGTTTGTCTCATAGCTGATGTCGGCTGAATCTGGAGCAGAAAGCAGAAGACGAAGACGAAGCGTCAGATCCTAATTGGCTCGATTTCTCCTCGTCGACACATACTGATGATGTTGACGTTCTGTTCTGTCTTTCCTCAACATGTTCTGTCAGTCTCTACTTCTGTTTATTTTCATCCCTCTCTTTTCCTCTCTACATTTTTTAGTTATTTATGTCTTTGTGTACATACCTGTCTGTTCTCAGAGCTGTTCGACAACTACATGCAGCAGGATGCCCATGAGTTCCTCAACTACCTCCTCAACACCATCGCCGACCTGCTGCAGGAGGAGAAGAGCCAGGAGCGACAACAGAATGGAAAACTGGTGCAGAACGGAGGAGGAGGAGGAGGAGGAGGCAGTAGTGAGGGAGGAGGAGAAGGGGAAGGAGGGAAGGAGACACAGCAAACGTGGGTCCACGAGATCTTCCAGGGAACACTGACCAACGAGACGCGCTGCCTCAACTGTGAAGCTGTGAGTCTGAAGACGTTTGTTTGTTTATTTATTTATTTATTTACTTACTTATTTACTTATTTACTTATTTATTTATTTATGCCTTGAACTTGTGAAAAAAAGAAGCACTTTAGGATCAGGCATGAACTATGAAACAGGAAGGACTGAGTGGAGCAAATAAAAGCGTTTAGTTTTTAGAGGCTTGAGCTTCATGAACATGAATGGGTGTGTCGGTGCTCCTCATTAGTTTGACTGCAGATCATTTTGATCTATTTATTCCAAACAAATCGACTCTGCAGATGTTTGAAGAGACAGAACTCCACTGCAGACCTGATCAGTTTTGATTTGTTTACCTGTTTGGATCTTCACCTGTTCAAAATGCAGTTTTCTGTCCTCTGAACAAGAGAACCAACGCGACCTTGAGTGTCTTCACCTGCGTTTCAGGTGAGCAGTAAAGACGAGGACTTCCTGGATCTGTCGGTGGACGTGGAGCAGAACACCTCCATCACACACTGTCTCAGGTAACACACACTGCTTTTCTGGGCAGACAACGACAACAGCAGCACGCTGCCGTTCTGAAACACTGACTTGTGCGTTTGTGTGTGTGTGTTTTAACAGGGGCTTCAGCAACACAGAGACATTATGTAGTGAATACAAATACTACTGTGAGCAATGTCGCAGCAAACAGGAAGCCCAAAAAAGGTGAGTGACATCATCAGCTTGCTGCTTTTTATTTCCTGCCATGCAGATTCAGACTCTTTGTTTGTTTGTTTGTGTGTTTATTTGTTTTGATCTCAGAGCATGTCAGTAATTTAGTGTTAGTTTTTAATCTTACGTTAAGCAGCATAAAATTAATTAATCAGTAACTACTCTGACAGAACATGAATCCTTTTTTTTTTTTTTTTTTAAAGATATTTTTTTGGGGGCTTTTGTGCCTTTATGTCCAGGACATCTGAAGAGTGGACAGGAAACAGGGGAGAGAGAGGGGGAATGACACGCAGCAAAGGGCCACAGGTGGAATCGAACCTGTGTCCGCTGCGCGAGGACAAAGCCTCTGTATATGGGGCGCTTGCTCTACCGACTGAGCCACCGGGCGCCCCACATGAATCCTTTTTGTCATTTGTTGCAGGAAAAATTTGAAAAATTTGGGATTTTCTGGGATTTAATTTTCTTCTAAACTGAAAGTGTTTGAGGTCTGGGTTGACAGTCAGACAAAACAGGAGCAAACAGGTTTGACATTTTGTCATTTGACTCAACAATAAATCGATAGTCGATAATCGATCGTTAGTGGGGCCTCAGTTCCATCGTCCTGCTTCATGATTTCATCATTCAAACGTTCTTATATATTTAGAAAACATCTGTAACTAAAAAACTGTCATGACTGAACATGAGTCAGACGGATTGTAACCACACAAAGTTTTACCAAGCGACAGTCACAGTGTGTTCCATCAGACAGGACCCTCCAAACCACATCTGATGTTACCATAGCAACCAGTCAGGTCCTTCCTGTTACGCTGTGACAACATGATCACAATAACGAGTATTGAGAGTTGGTGTGTTATTTCCGAACAAACTGTTTTCTCCAGCTCGCGGTCTGACTCTCGTGTTCACTAAGTGGAGAATCTCTGTTCGACTGAGCCTTCCCATGATGCTCCTCTCACACCCAATCATGATGCTCTCACCAGTTACCAATGCACCTGTTCACCTGTGGAAGGTTCCACATAGGTGTTTGAAACTATTCCACAACTTTGTGGTCTTTTGTTGCAGCCGTGGCAACTTGTTTACACTGTGTTGCATCTGATTCTGAATGACTTATATTTACAAAAATCAGTGAAGCTGCTCCAGGTGACATCCATCAGCCGGCGTCATGGACACTGAGCAGAGAGTGAGATGAGCGGCTCGGAGCATCTGAAAACACACTTCCTGTGTCTCGTAGAGGTCTGGAACGATGACAGGGTCAGCGTGGAAAGCTTCTATCCCTCTTGAGGCTTTTTTGGAATGAATCGCCCTTGTTGCTGTTTTTGTTTTTTTTCTGATTCTGGTGTGTTTGTGTGGACCTTTTATAAGCCCCACTGTTCATTTAGTCTTTTTTTTAGATTTTCTTGGTGATTTAAAACTTCTTCACTGCCGAAAGTTGCTCTCCTAGAGTGTTAAGAGTCGTTCAGAGATCATTTCTCTTTCAGTTTTACTCTACGTGTCACTCTTTTCTGCTGTCAACAATAAAAGCTGAAACACCATCAAACCCACTTTAGAACATGAAAAAATCTCTGTCTGTCTGCCTATGTGTCTGTCTGTCTGTGTGTGCGTGTGTGTGTGTGTCTGTCTGTCTCCATAAGGATGAGGGTAAAGAAGCTCCCGATGATCCTCGCCCTCCACCTGAAGCGCTTTAAATACATGGACCAGCTGCATCGCTACACCAAACTGTCCTATCGTGTTGTCTTCCCCCTGGAGCTCCGCCTCTTCAACACATCAGGGGATGCCACCAACCCCGACCGCATGTACGACCTGGTGGCTGTGGTCGTTCACTGTGGCAGGTAGGCTCCTCTGTGTTCAGTTTGTGAACGTGAGCTTTTTTCTCTAAAGGGGACAATTTTAAGATTTATCTCTAATGTTGGTGAACGAAGCAGCTCTCCACATTCATTGGAGGAATAATGTTTGGAATTAAGTTTGTTCAAATGTCAGATTTCCTGCCTGCAGTACAAATCTTTATCAGAAGTGTCTGATAATCACATTCAGCTGATATATAAACTATCAGCTGTTACGTCAGATATCTGAATTTTACAAGTTTTACAGATATTTCATGCTTTCATACTGGAGGTGCCTCAACAGTAAGGTCCAAGTGAGGTGTTTTTTTTCATTATGTGGCTCACTTCTTTTCCTTCATGTCTGTCTCTGCGCCGCAGCGGTCCAAACCGCGGACACTACATCACCATCGTCAAGAGCCACGGCTTCTGGCTGCTGTTTGACGACGACATCGTCGAGGTGAGACAGCTTTTCATTCTCTCTTTCCTCTTTCTGTCTGATGACCTCATTCAGTTTGAATTCTCTTTTGTTTAAAAACAGCAACTGCATTTTGTTAGTTTTTCTGGTTTCAATTGTCGTCTTTGGTCATCAGATACAACCGGTGAAACCTGTGATCTGTGATATTAATGATTAAATATCTCCTTTCTGTTCAGTCTTACGCATACTTAGAGCTCGAGCAGAACATTTTGCTTATTTTCCTTCATTCTGATGTACAGCTGTCACAGATTTAGCTGCTTTTCATCTCACGGCACAGTGTGGTGTTTCATCTTCTTTGTAGCATACCAGTTTTCTTTCCTGTTTTCTCATTTTTACACATTTGCACCTGCAAATAAATTCTAAGAGAATGACAGTTTAAAGGGCACCTTACCCTCCAAAAGCATCCACAGAATTAAGAAAAAAACTGTGACTGAAAATGCAGTAAAAAAAAGGCAGACTTTAAAATGAAGCCGTTAGAAATGATAGAAACTATGGAAAAAACTAAAGTCATATTTGATATGATAAAAGATCCAAGATTTGAAAAGTGATGTAAAGGAATAGGCTGAAAAGTTGTTTCCTGTGTTTAAACAGAAGTGTAAAAGTTAAAAATTCAAGTAACTTTCAAAGAAAAACAGGTTGAGTTGTAAATGTGTAACTTCAGGAAACTCTGTCATCTTGTTGCTCTGCCACTTTTCTCACACAAGACACACAGCAAAGATTAAAATCGTCCAAAGAGCTCCACATTCTTCTGACCTGAGAGGAAGTTCAGATCCTGCACGATGAACGTTGTGTGTGAGCGTCGTGCGATGGGCCGACCCACATGCTTGTGCTAAACATGGAGAAGTTATACAGGTTCAGAGATAAAGGAGGGAGGATGAACGTGTTCATGGAGAGAAGCGATAACAGAAGCCTTCTCTCATTCAAAAAGTTCCTGCGTTGGCTTCCTGTGTAAGTGACGCATATCAGAGCGATGTGGGCACAAGATTTAAAGTGTGACCGACTGTCTGCTTGACCGCTCAGTCTGCAGGTGACACTGAGACAGAACTTAAAACAAATCTTGTCTTTTACTCAAAAACGATCTTCTCTGAAATTTTTTTACCCTCTTCTGCTATAAAAGCGCCTGTTCTCCTGTGACGTGCTGCCAGGAGAAAACATGGCCGCCGACGTCAAGTCAACACAGTCTGAGGTCCGTCTAGCATGTGCGATAGCGCCCAGCTAACAGTGTCCATGTCAGCGGTCAGAGGCGTTTGCCGTCTGCGTGATGGGAGTGAGCGTAAACGTGAGCGTTTGTCAGTTAAAGGAGGGAAGTTTACCAGCGTCTCCATCCCTGCGAGACCTGAAATGACGAGTAAAGTTCGACTAGTTTGCAGAGTGAGCCAAAATCACGATGCAGCTCTTCACTCACCAACAGTCGAGCACACGAGAGCGCGGCCAACGCCTCAGCGTGCTGCGGAGTTTCAGCTTGAGCTGAGAAACCTTTCACTCTGTTTTTCTTTCCTTTCCATCAGCGGGTAACTGACCACGCAGTCATGACCGTCAGACTGTGACTGTGTTGGAATAATCCGGATTACAGACATTCATGAAGAAAAATCTGAATGGTTTTGGTGAAGAATAATCCAAGAGACAAATGTAACAGGGGATGTCAAACACTGGGGGGGGGGTAGACAGGAAACAGGGGAGAGAATGGATGGGAATGACATGCAACAAAGGGCCATGGGTGGAATCGAACCTGTGGACGCTGCGGTGAGGACACAGCCTCTGTATGTGGGGCATCTGCTCTACAAGATGCCCCACTGATTCTTAATGAGACGGGACGTGAGCGAGCAGCTGTGTTTTTTTTTTTTTAGTGAGAAAAAACAAATTACATCATCCCAGGTGACCTGACGTTACCTGTAAAAGAGAGTGTTTAACAGATTCCCACAACGTTCAAGAAAATGTTCAATAAAAGACTGAAAAACGTTGAAATGATTTAGTTAAATTCAAGACATGAACTGATGTAATTAAATTGTAATTAAATGTAATGTAACTAGTAAGGCAGGTGATTGATCCTATAATCAGACATTGATTTGATTTGTATTGCTGAAATAAATTTTAGGGTTATCTGCAAACACTCATTCGCTCTTTGTCACAAGTCACATACATTTGACATTTTTGAATGAGTTCCATTGGTATTGTTGCAGGTTTAGATTTCAAATGGCTGCTCTGCATTAAACCACAGTGACAGAAACTCTGACAGACGCAGACTCCAGCATGTTTTCTGAAGTCAGACGTGGAAGCCAGCAGAAAAACACATTCACATGTCCAAGTGCTTCAGCCTGCTCAGTGAAGGATTATTTGTAACATGAAGTTGAGTTGAGTTGTAGAAGAGCGTGTTAAAAAATAACAACGCAGATCTGATCCAGTTCCTGTATGAGCTTTGACATTTCTTCATGTTTAACCACCAAATATTTTGTGGTGGATTCTGATCCCAGTTTGGCTCCAGTTCATGGTTCCAGTTTGGTCCATTTAAACATCCAGTCCTCTCCTCTGGGACCTTTGGGACTTTGTGGGAGTCAATGTGCAGTTTGAACAGAGAGGAAATGCTCCGTCACAGTCATGAAGTGCTGAACTGTCTCCGCGATGTTTTTCCACTACGACAGGAACGAGGCCCAGTCCAACATCTGGTCCAGAAACGGGCAGAGCTCTGCTGCTTTCTGCTGACTTTGTCTTTTTTTATGGTTTGTGGTGATTTACTCTCCCCGTTAGGCTCACATTTGTAGATGTTTTATCTCTGCTTCTCTGTCACCACCACAAGTACATTTTATAAAATATTATTTGTTTTCAGCCCTTTTCTCGCTCTGTAGCTGCTAAATGAAAGCGACATCTCATCATGCTCACCACTTTCCTGTCGACGTGTGATTTGCAATGGAGCTTGAAAACAAAAGCTGCATGAAACAGCTGCTGAGCAGCACGGCTGTGAACTGAAGGGAAGCCAGGCTGGCTGTTTCTTCCACTTTTTATGCTAAGCTAAGCTAATTAGCTCCTGGTTTTAGTGCGTACCCGAAACACAGAAACGCTTAAGAAAGAAAATAAATATATTTCCTAAAATGTTGAACTTTTCTTTGAAGCACAGCTGCCATTGAATTGTCAGAGATTTTACTGGCGAGCTGTGGCAGAATGCTGCTGACCAACAACCGTTTCTGTTTTTTTCTGCAGAAAATCGACGCGCAGGCGATCGAGGAGTTCTACGGCCTGACATCGGACATTTCCAAGAACTCTGAGTCAGGATACATCCTGTTCTACCAGTCCAGAGACTGACCCAGCCAGCGCTAAATCCCCAACAGACTGTCAGTCAGCAGAGGGGGAGGTGCTTTTGCCTGCCACTGGCTCCGCCCAGTACGCTCACATTACCCAGGCTTTATTCCCTGTAGGCGGAGCTTTGCACTGGAGCGCCACTCGGATGGGTCGAGACGTGTTCGGGTCGCGTGCCAGCCTCCTGGATTCGACCGTTCAGATCCTCTGAGCCCACACTGCAAAAAGCACCTTAACAAAGAAGATGGCAAAATCTGAACACTCACTTTGCACTGGGGCTTCAGCTGGAAAGACTAAGCGATGCCAATCCAAGAGGCTGACATCGCCGCGGGCAAACAAGCTACAAGCAGTTTGAGACGACGCAGAGCTTCGATGAGGCGCTGAGGCAACTTCTGATTGTAATCGTCATCATCGCGGCAGCTGTCAGTGTCCTCGCAGTCTTCTTTAGTTTTTGTGTGCAGATTACACTGTGCTAAATTAGCTTTAATGCTAACACACAGGTACCTTGATTTCACCCCCAAAAAATCATTCCAGACAGAATGAATATGTGACAGCCTCATTAAACGTCCCGCCTGTCACCACAAAACACCGACACGTGAACCACGTGACCCTGGAGCTCAGTGAAGTGACGCAGTGTTTGTATCATGAAGCGATGCTATCAGCATTTAGCACTAAAGGCACGGCCGAAAAACCAGCCACCAGAGAGACGAGCTCATTATTTTTGTCTTCTAATTAAAAACAATTACATCTTTGATTTTTTTTTTTCCGAACCTGACTGAACAAAACAGCGTGATCCAAAACAGCTGAAAATTATGAGCAGATCCAAGTTCAAGTCTTATTTTGGGCTTTCTCTATTTAAACAAATAGTTTTCTGTAAATAGTGAAGATCAACGTCGTGAAGCAGGAACTCAAAATCTGTTTATTCCAGTGAGCTCCTTTTTAAAATGGTTGTTCAGGAGAAACTGAACACGAGGAGCCTTGACGACCTCTGAGACGTTTTAAAGACGAGCTGCTGTAGCAGAGAGGGAACGTTTGAGGCATCAGGCCAGCACGTCTTGTTTGATGCCACAGCAAAAAAACACAAAGGAAGACAGGAAGTGAGGTCTGCTCGGCTCCATCAGCACCAAACTGCATAAGCTGTTAAGCTGTTTTCCTTTTAACATTT
>JAQFJA010000016.1:15358069-15375305 GCA_029874485.1 Naso brachycentron
AAAGATTAGATTTCGTTTGGGAGGTTTTCCTTGGAGTCTCGTCCTTCACTCCGTCCACAGAAACACTGACTGAACTGAAGCGCTGTTGCCTCTTCATTTATAACTTCAGAAAGAAACCTTGAAGACACAAACAGAGAGGAAGCAGGCAAACAAACATTCTGTTTTTTAAGCAAGAAAAATAATTTATTTATAATGATATAATAATTTCATCACATGGGCATGGCACAGCTGCAGAGGGAAGCGTGAGTGTGTGACGCCACCTTGCAGCTACAGAACACACCGCTGGATGGGGCGGGGGAACGGAGGTTATTCAATACATACACGGAATATTCCTTTAAATATGTCTTTTAAAGGGGAATAACAAAAATAGAATAATTCCAATAACTCTCTCTCTCTGTCTCTCTGTCGATCATCTCTGCGTCTTCATCAGCCGCCTGTGCAGCCCCTGAACTTGGGTTCAAACTGGACTGCGTGGGTTTGTTTGAACTGACGTGGAGCGAAGGAGGGCGGAGTTTACCTGCAAAACACATCAGTGTTTATGATGGGCAGCATGACAAACTCTAGAGTATCCCTGAAATGTCCAAACATGGTGAACCCCGCCACCTGCTGGCACTCCTAGAATAAATGCAATATACTCTCTGGCCCAAATCTGCAACCATTACCCTTCATTCTCTGCTGCTCTTCTTCTCTCACTGTCACTCTCTCTCTTGAAAGCACATTTTAATCACAGGTTCGAAACCCAGGATCACCGGCAATAACCACGGGACAGTTGAGCTAAAAAAGGCAACAACGCAGCTGCCAAAGTGCACCTGCGACATGTCGTTCCCCGTACAGGTACTCTCACAGGAAGCTCAACGGGACTATTATAAGTGCTGAATTTTTCAGGTGTCGCTTTTGTTGCTTTGGGTGGAGAAAAGCTAAACACTGCGTGAGTTCCACTGACTTGTGAGGAACTATAACTGGTATCAAAAAATCATCGACCACACTGAAACTTTGGCAGCTGCGTTATTGCCTTTTTTAGCTCAACTGTCCCGTGAGGTCTGTGGATTACACTGAGGCTGAAGAGTCGCACAGCTTTTGCATTTTTCAAAAATGTTTTGTGATTTTGGGATGAATATAGCTGCATTATATTGAACTACAGCCAAAATGTCCGAGTTTTATTTTACAGGTAGAGTTCTGCACTGCACTAAAACTGAGAGCCAAATCCTGCACGACATATTTTCTGCTTTATTTCATACTTCAATGAGTGTTAGCCTGCCATGCAAATACAATGCATTTGCTACATTCTGTTATTTCCCATCTCTCCACCAGACAATACGTCTATCTGCAACATAAAAAATGCTAACTCAGTGTCATGGCAATTTGTCTCAAAATTTAATCTTTAGGATTTGTGCTCACCAGCATGATTTGTTCCCCAAAATAAAGGGATTTATGAGTTATCCTGCAGCCAGACACCAGGGGGCGATCAGGAACTGTTTAAAGGAGCTGTCATGCTGTCCATCTTCACATGGAGTCACTGATCACGTGTGCGCTGATGGTTTTACTAAATGTTGTCTGTTGTTTTTCTGTCGTTTTTTTTTTTTTTTCAAGCTTTTGTGTGTTTTGTGGCAGATCTTTCCACAAAAAATATATTAAATAACAGTTTCAAGTTCTGTATTAGCTGTGTTCATCTTTGATTGATTATATCGAATGTCTTCTGCGAACACTGGGATGATACTTCATGATTTGTTAATGCTGGTCTGGCATTTGGTCTCAGTTAAGAAGCTCCTCTCTTCATTATACCAAATTAATTACTGCTGCACTTTATTCACTCAAACTTTGTTTGGCTTTTTCACATTAATGGGCAGTTACAGGAAATTATCCCTGCCTGAACTCCAAATCTCCAACTTAACTCTTAACTTTTCGACACAGCTTTATTTATGTCTCTTAGCAACAGGTTGCTATTTGACTGTTCTGCATCTGCAGAGACCGCCTGTACAATTAAACCAAATTAATTAAAGGAAGATTGCTGTGCTTTGTACTTTCTTGCTTCCTGACACCTTTGCAGGGAAGAACACAGTGAGAGAGGGAAAAGCTTTTAACGTGACGACTCCTCTGAGTCATACGGCAGCTGAGACGGAGCGAGAGAGGAAGTGAAGGGACCATGTTGCAGGATTCGGTGATAATTCCCACAGTCAGCACAATCAAACCCCTCACAACATCATTTCCCCTCCCTCCCCTCCTCCAGAGGGGACGATGGATTTAATATTCAATATATTTCTCAGTGTCAGCTCTCTTTTCACACTTTATAGAAATGCCATTTTTAATATAACTTCTTGTCAACATATTTCACAGATTGGTCATTTTAGTTTTTCAGACATTTCTTAAAAGCAGAGCTGCTTTTTAGACTAAAACATCCTTATTGGTTGGTTTAATCTCCACTGGGAGCTGCAAGTGTATGTGAGGGCTGAAGGAACAAACTCTTCCCATCGTCACTAAATTTCTTGCTTATGGAAGTAAAACATAAAATATGGCACCAAGTTGGCAGTAAAGACCCAGCAGCTTATTTGACTCTGCCCATTAATCAGTGACCCAATCAATGAGATTATTTCTGTCTCAGATGCAGCTCTGCTTTTAAGAAATGTGTGCAAAAATTACATGTTCCTCTAAATATTAAATGATTGTTTCCATAAAAAAGGGATGGCGCTCTTTTCACCAGCACACCAAATGTTTCTTTCTGTATTTGTACCTCAAACTTCAGTTTTAAAGGCTGTCGAAGCACATGTGCCGTGTTGAAGACACCTGCCATGTGTCTACCCAAGGAACAACCGAAACAACGCACCCTTTAAGTGACACGTTCTTCTTGACCGCCCAGTTTTTTAACAAGAAACCGTCCTGTTGTTATTGTGCGTAAACAACAAAATCCTCTCTTTCCTAAAAGTGTACAGGAACCTCTCTACTCTGTGTCCATACTGGAGAAAAATTTGTGGGTTTAGTTGTAAAAACTGTTTTACAGCTTTCTGCTGTAGTGGCCCTCCCATCCAGTGTCACCTATCTGATCTCAGATATGTGATTGCTTGGAGGGATATTGCTCTAAGGGGAAAAATATCAGCTGTCAGCCTGGTTTCATTGCCAGGTTGTCAAATATCAACGGTCTGTCACACCCCTCAGCATCTCAGATGCATTTGGTAACTGTTAGCGCTCGTGTGAGATGCACCGGGCTCTGAAACAAACTCTAAAATGTAAAAGAGCAACAAACACTCAGGTGCAGTGGAAGGTGGAGGTTAGGAATGAGCAGTGGATCAACCAGGAGTTCAACTAAAGAGGCTGAGGTTCAAGACCAACTGCAGTATCTTTTCCTGCATCAAACCAAACTGCCATGTTAGAAAAGCTTTGCAGCAGGAAGTCCCCACATGGTACCTGGTGTGTCTGGATGAGTCTCTGAGGGGCGTGACGAAAACAATCAGTATTTGAGGACTTGTCGCTTTGCACACCTAGAAATGCAGATTTGGGCAAATATTTGTTGAGTAAATATATCGGAGGCACACATCATTGGTTACACCAGATTTCCAAACTTTTCTTCACTGGTCAGATTAAACATAAACACTTCCTTTTTGCACCTGCATTGTTATGTTGGTCAGAAAGGTTGTGTTTGTGTGTGTGTGTATGACCAAGGCAGCTGAAATTAAAAAAATAACAGAATATCATAAAAAAAAAAAAGACACACACAGCAGGCGCTGTATCAACACACCCATAATTCAGTATACAAGGCAAACAAACACAGAGTTTTATAGGTTTATCTTTTTTCATTCACTAAATATTTAAAACAAGTGTCACTTGACTAGTCGTCATAAATGGTGATAATTTATGCATTTTTAAAATCTTCATCTGTTTTGTCAGGATGATGGGATACCTGAAGGACTGTTGTAGGGAAGAGAGATGTTTGTGAACGAGTTTGTTCTTACTCTCCTGTTGTCATGTGTGGTTCTTCCTTCTCTATACACCAGGGGGAGTTCTTACCGAGTAGCACCAAGGGATAGTTTGCAGACCAGGAGTCAAGAGATGAAAGGTTCCCTCCTCCTGCCACGCGGTCCATCCATGCAGGGGTAAGTCAGGTGTTAGAGCTGAACCACTGCTAATCCAAATTCTCAGAGTGTCCAGTGAATGATCCGGAAATGAGAGTTGGTCACGGGTCAGAGACCGCGGGGCGTTTGATTCACAGCCCAAATGGCAAGGTCCAAAAACACATCCAAACCCTGCCTTTTTCCGTGTTTGTGCACAGATCCACTCGTTCATTCCTCCATGTTAATTCCATGTTCATAGCTACTCGAAAGAAAGATAAACACAAAGTATAAAAACTCAGAGAACAAGAGAAAGAGAAGGCAGAAGAGAAGTATTGATAGAAACATGTTTTTTGCACTCTCAAACTAAGCACAGCGTCTATTTTCTTAACAGTCATTCATTGACATTCATCCGGTGTTGTGTTGTCTGCCGAGCTCAGATGCATAGACTGAATGCAGAGAGGTGGAGAGCAGGAGGAGGGAGAAAAGAAATGGGAGAGACAGAGGAAGGTTAACTGAATATGGGGGAGTGTGAGAGAGGTTGGAGAGAGGAGGAAGGGAGGAAGGACGTAGCAGGGAGACAGAGAACGAGGCAATGCTACGTGTAAAAACAGACAGAGGTTGTCTTTTATACCCAAGGAAACAGAAAGAGGGTGTGCTACTGGATGTGCCAGAGGAGAGGTTACAGACGAGAGAGGGAGAAAGATGACGCTAAATGCAGAGAGACAGATGGAGTGTGTGCTCCAGCAGTGATGAAAGAAGGAGGACAATCTGTTGAAAGGAGGAAAAGAGGGGCTGAGACCGTCACCTCCCCTCTGAGATGAAAAAGACGGTATGCAAGAACGTGCATGGAGGAGGACGGAGCAAACTGTTCGGCTCCATAACGTCACTCCGCGACACCAACACAAGCATCCCAGCTGGAGCTGTGGTGCCGCGATCGGACTCCTTCATTTTAAAACTCCAAACTCTGACAGACACATTCCAGAATCCCTCGGGCTCTGGAATCCTTTTGCCTCTGTAATCCACTGGTTCCCACTCTCTTCCTGACTCTGGAATCCTGTTGGTTCCAGAATCCCTTTGGGTTCCAGGAGGGTGTTTGGGAGTATAATCCTATCCCAGGAATGGAGGGGGTGGAAGTGCGGGGTAATGACACACACACACACACACACACACACACACACACACACACACACACGCACACACACTCTAAATATGTGCCAGTACAAGTATGCAAATATGGTGAGGACTCTTGCAAAAATGCCAAACACATAAACAGGCAAATGAACGTGCACTATTTCTTTCCTCCACGTTGTTCTTGGCACAATCCTCTTACACATACATGAAAACACACACACACACACACACACACACACACATTGTTGGGTCCCCTCTGGTCTGTTTGTAGTTTATAACAGTCCTTTGGTCCCGTCACCAGAGACCAAAAAATGAATATAAACCCTGTTTAATAACCAAGCCTGCTTCATGCTCTCCGTTCAGAAACTCCACAGGCAAAATTTCATCTGCATACACACACACACACACACACACACACACATACACATACACACACACACACACACACACACACACTTGTGTAGATTGGTCTGCTCTGTGTGTCTTCTTCTACACTGCAGTCTCTGTGTGTGTGTGTGTTTTCCCTCCACCGTGTGGACGGTTTGTTGTCCAAGCTGCTCGCTGTTCTGTATACTATTTTTAGTCTTTGTGTCCACAAATGATATTCATTGATAGATGCATCAGATTCATCTTTGTTCATGACACATACAGCACAATCCTATTAGACATGTACAGTATATGGCCGTCATCTGGCATGTGTAGGAAACAATAAACGAGAAGAAATCTGCAATAGGACAAAAAAAGTAAATGTCTCAAAAAAAAGTAGCAACACAAAGACTGCGTCCTGTAAACGACCTCCAATGCCAAGGAAAAAGAAAAGTGCTTTTGCTCTAATTTGTCGTCCATTTGTCAGGTGCTTCTGTGGAATGTTTCGTGAAGGTCCACGTACATGTTTGGAGCATCAGCAGCACAGTCTGTGACATACTCATGCCTCATCTTTGGTGGCAAAAAGCCCCCCATGTGGTTTGTAAATCCTGTGTTTTGTTTGCTTGAATCAGATTGTTCTGTTTTCTGAACAGGACCATGCTGATGCCTGCTATGGTATTGCATTTACCATAGAGAGAAGACTTAGTCCAAGGTTTTGGACGTGTTAGCTTTCTCTGGTCACACCCTGTAATTCATCTAGGTCTACAGGTGTTGCTACTGGTTGGAGGGTTTTGGCTGAATCATAGACGGATTGTGTGGAAGTCTCTGTATTTCATTCCACTGATTTAATGGTGTTATTTGATTTTTGATCCTTGTGGATCAGTATAGCTGGGTACAGATTCATATACATTGATCACTGTCGTCATCAGGGAATGTTGATGTATCCATCCAGAAGGGACCAGAAGCAAGGATATCCACCATATATCTTTACATTCCTGGTGTCTGCTCCACCTACGCATCCATCCAGCCATCCAGCCTTCCCACTGTGCATATTCCCATGAGGAAAATGCTCTGGAGGGAAAATGTAGTGGATGTTAGCACAGCCCTCAAACTTACAACTTTCATTGTCAAATGAACAAACTTTGCATTTCACGGGTTTCTCGCTTTCATTGAGGTACCAGTTTGACTGAGAACAATAGCACTTCAACCATGGGCAGGACCATTCTGTCAAAAAGTGTGTTCCAATTTGATTGGTCAGACAGTAGTTGAAGCAATATGGTTGGACATGTTAGTCAGAGGGCCCCATATGCAGTGGGTGGCACATTGTAGAATTGGTTGGTAGCTTTATCAACAGCAAACAGACCTGGTTAACATCCCTATACAACACTTCCGTTCACTGATCGTTGGGTTTGTCGTTCCCAGACACCGCCCCCTCCCTCGCCAGTTGTCAATGAGGTGGTGGAAAACTCTGTGACCCGTCGAGCCAGAGGGTTTGTGCTTTTGAGAAGTTCCATAGCAGAGACACGGGCTCCTCCGCTGGAAGACTTGCTGCCCTTCTTCTGAAGCAGGGCCATGAAGTTCTCATTGCGGGAGCTCGACCTCTGACTGCTGCCTAAGGTCAGATTTCGGAGGTCACTACCGCTGGTGCTGTGCTTCACCGGGGACACCAGGCTCTGGCGGCTGCCAAAGGAGTCCGATGGCTCCTTACGACCTAGAACCTTTCGCTTGGACCTAGGGAAGACAAGGGAAACAGAGAGAAGATTATTAGCAAAGATAAAAAGTTCTATGGTATATTCAAATTCCTCAGCATTTGCAACAGTTCAATTAATAATTCATTATTTACTCTTAGTATTGGATGATCCAAACTTAGACTTTCCTTTTACAGAACAAAAAATGACATGAATCTCACTACAGAAGGGACTCCATCCTTTTTGTATGACTGTAGTTCTTCCGTTTCCCCTCCTCACCTTCTCTTCTCCTTATTTTAAGCTATTTTCAGCATCATGCAAGGTAAAACTATGAACACTTGTTGCTTAGAGACTAGCTGATTCTGTGTGTGCAAGAGAGTGGGAGGGAGACTTTGGAAGAAGAAAGACAAAATAGGAGCTCCTGGTCTTGCAGTAAGCAACTATAGCTGTTGCTAGGTAACCTTATGCTCCGTCCATCTCACACCTTTTCAGTGAGACAATGCATCTTTTGTCACATGTTTTGTGTTATAATAAGCTGGCAAGAGAGCTTGGCACTGGTTGAAAACATGTGCTGCACGAATGAATGCGTTCAATCACATGTGGTTTGTAAGTGCTATACTGTTGTACTTCATGCCTGAAATGTAAATTGGATGTACTGTATGTACCACATGTGTGCAAACCTGTGAATAATAGTGAACAGGTCTTCAGTGGTGTGCGTTGCAGGTGTGCTAGCCAACAAGTCGTCATCTGTTTCCTCTGTGATGTGCAGTACTGTCTTCTCACCAACTGCTGCCGATTCATCTGAGCAAGCAAGAGAATTTATAGCAAAACATCATATTCAAATAGATTTTATGTAAATAACATGTTTTACATGTGTATGTCCAAGACAAATAAAGTAAATCTGACTCATGCAGAGTCAGTTCATAATTAGATAATAATAATAAATCTCATAATAAATAATAATAAATCTCATCCTCTATGTTACAAACTGTCAGAAAAATTGATTTGATTTGGTCCAATCTGAGGGCGATTGAGCTTGATTTGCTTCAAAACCTGCGAAATCACCTCTGGCAGAATCAGGAGGTTGAGCATCAAACGCAGCAGGGAAGCCCACTAATGAAATGTAGCAGCTCTGATAGGCTACCATTAAACACACGCATACAAAATGATAAGAAAAAGTTAAATGTTCCACAGCTTATGTCAAAAAAGATCAAACTGTATTTACTGGCTAAAATGGGTAGTAAAGACTGCATGAATGGTAGGGCTTATTTTATCAGATTGCTCAATAGTGCCAAACAGTACCTTCTTTTTGTGGTTATGCATTTGGCAGTCATGTACAGGCTCAACCTTTTTGCCTTCAAAGTGTAAGTGCAAATCAATCTTGTCTGTAATGGTAGAAAGACACACTGCAACATTACCGACATTACCAGATTAACTCACTTGTACTTAAAATATCGCAGGAAAAATTTTTGAGGAAGCATGACTTATAGTCTGATAAATTACTGGCATTAAAACAATTCTCAACTGAAAAAGGATACTCCTATTCACTCCTAGCAAAACACCCAGTTTCCATTTGACTCTGGTACAGTTAGCTTTGTCGCAAGTACGTACGCTGTACACAGAGCAAATGTAGACAGCTACTTGTGCTGTTGAGAAATGAAACCTGTTAACCTTGTTTTCCAATAAAAGTGATGGTTTGGAACACGCTGACACAGACAGCCGATAAGTGGAGCAGGGTGTTTGAGTGATTTGTGTGTCTGTGGACATTTTGATTTCTTTATTTCACTGTGAAACTTGATCACCACTGGAATACACCGCAACTGATGTGATTTCAATGTGGTAACAGCACCTCTTCTCTACAAAAGACCACCTTTCAACATCTTGGGGTAAGTTTGCTTCCCAAAACACATTCTTTCCGTGTGGCTCTACTTCTTAACACTTCTTCAGCTTTGTTAGAGTTACAGTTTAATCGTGTGATTAATTCCAGAGCCAGATTAGCATGATCAGTACAGTACCAAAAGTAAAACTTCATTTCTAAATACCTTAACAAATTTCTAAAACCTCCTGAATCATACCTGCCCCAATCCCAGTACTGGACATTTTATCTCCAAGCTCTGTGAGGGAGGAATCCTGCAGCGATGACTCTTTGGAACTTTCCCCATCTGTTTCCAAGTGGTTCTCACCAAGCTCTGGCATATCAGGAACACTAGGAGTACTGGGAAACTCCTCTGGTGAGAATGTTCCTACAGGAGACCGAAGAGCCACAGGGCTGTCAGTCTGTGGTGTCTGCCGATCTGCGCTGCCATTGGTGGAGGAGTGGATCGACGAGGGAAGAAGGAGGACATTCGGCTTCTTGGGGACCGGAGGTGGAACCTGGAAAGGAATGAGAACGTTTCCAACATCAGATCTGTGTGGCAATAATTGAAAGACATATATACAACTGCTTAAAAATTTAAAAAATTAACAACGTTGACGATTTCTACCTTCTTGAACTTTATTTCTGCATTGTTTGCCTCCAGAATGCACTTAACCATAAGGATACCCTTAAAATAAAACACTTTCTTAAAGGTGTCGTCCTCACCTTGGGTTTCTTTTTGTCCGAAAGCTCTGACAGACAAGAGATTGTCATTCTTGAAGGGAGTGTCTTGCTCTTGTCCTGGAGCTCCGGTGCCTCCTGGTTACTGCAAGGAGAGGGAAGTGAGCCTCCATCCCCAGGACCAAGATGGATCTCTGGGTCTGCGTCAAATTCTGGCTCCATTGCTGGGTCTTCCAGGAGAGGCTGGGGCTCTGGAAGAGGAGGAAGATCAAAGAAGGACTGGGAGTGGGGGAGGAAGGGATGATCACAGGCAGTATGTGAAGCTGTGGTAGAATCTGGTGGAACAGAGGGATTTGTTGGAGTTTGTGGTGGAGGTTTTTTGGGTTTGGGTTTTTTCATGACTTTGTAGATGTTACCTAGGGGCACAGGACGATCCACAGGTGAGGCAGGAGGTGATTCAAGGGCTAGGGAAGAAGTTGATGAGGGGGAAGGAGACTTGAGGAGGAGGTTTAGGGGTCGCTTTGGCAAGGGGGGCTTGACAGCAACAGGTGGTTTGGGTTTTGGTAGGGTGGGTGGCGGGCTGGGGTCCTCGCCTAGGTCTCGGCCATGCTGTTCTTCTTCTATGGTGTCTGATGCACCATCAGGGCAGTCCTCTAAGTCACTACGAGATACAGAGCGAAGCCGAATAGTCTTAAGCTCATTCTGGGTGACTACAGGCAACGCCTGTGAAGAGTTGGGGCTGATTTTTCCTGGTTTTGCCGCTGTTGAGGTGTCAGAATGCCGTCTGCTGGCCTTTTGCTTTGGCTTGATTAATGACAGCTCCAGATGTGCATTCCCTGGCATCTCAAAGGACAATCTAGACCTTGCAGCTGGGTCCTTTGGTGATGGTAGTGACGATTTTCTTTCTGGGATCTTGGGGCGCAACTTGCACCCTGATGTCCCAATTGTCCCTGTTGTCCCAATTGTCCCCTGACCTGCGAAGTGACTAACTGAAACAGTTGGGGTGGGAGTCTCTGACTGGCTGGAATAGCCACTTGATGGGGACATTAGTCCTGGGGGTTTAAAGGGCGAGGATGCTTTGATGTCAGTTTCCATGGAGAGCTGTGAGGGTGAGGTGGCTCTGGAGGTGGAGGGAGAATCAAGCAGGGACTCTGAGCTGCCTCTGACTTTCATACATTCAATCACTGTGGTACCTGTTGCAGTGCTGGAGCCTGACAGAGATCTGGACAAGAGAAAAGATGGAAAGAGATGAGAACTCAATGTAGTTGTTACCTGAAAAACCAGAATCATTAAGAGCAAGTAAACAAAAAAAACAGGAATGCAGGCATATTTAAACTGGAGAAAGTTCCTAACAAAGCGTAGTTTTATTTTCTACCTGTAAGGATCATTCTTCCACTCCCCCAGCTGCCAGTGAGTAGGAAAGTTCAGCTCTGTCTCTGCCTCCCTGTCTGGTGCCTGGACCTCCAGGCTTGGAGGTCCATCATGGCCTCCTTGGCCCATCTCCCGCTCCCCAATGGATTTAGAGGAGCTTGACGAGCTGTGCAGAAGGAAATCAGGCTGGAAGTCTGGAAAGTGGTCCCTGGGGATGTGCAGGCTCTTTGGCCGGCCATCTCGGTAAAGAGCACCTTCATGGTGAATTCTACCTTCTGCCTCTCCGAGGTTCTTCATGAGAGAGACACTCCTCACAGGGGGTGGCGGCTTACGTTTAGATTTCTTAAGCGAGATGGAGCGAGATCGTAGACGCAAGCGACCTTCAGTGCTGTAGTCTGAAGCTGTGACGGAGATTGTGTCTGTGGTACTGGCACTGTCTTCTGAGCTCCCTCTAGGATAGAGAAGGGCATAATTCTCACCCAAACCCAGAAAGTTATGATGCTGCTGTTGGTTATCTGTTATTGCTATAGCATTCCCATCCCCAGGAGACATGATGTTCCCGTCTAAATGGTCTAAACCACTTTCTGAAAAGCAAAAGGAACCAGAATCTGTGGGCGTAGACAGGGAACGCTCCCGGAACTTGAAGGCATTAGCTGCTGCTATGGAACGCACTGATCTCTCCCGCCCTCTCGGTGGCTCCCCAACTCCCCCTTCTCCTCCATCTCTCCCCCCATCTGCTGCAGCCCCTTCTGTCTTGCTCCGATTCTCCATCATTGCCGCTGCCAGTGAAATCCCTGTCATTTTATTTCCTCCTCTTCCAGAGAGATTCGTCACCGAACTGGAGTGTGAGCTTCCTGACTGTCCTGAGCTAACCAACATCACTCCATCCTGCATCCCTCCTCCTGCATTACCAATGATGGTGTGCTGTTTGGGTGGGACCGCTGGGCCTTTGTTTATGCTGTAGTTGTAAGGCTCGTTCCACACTCCAGGAGAGAAGGTGGAGCCTTTAGGTCCATTCCAGGAGGAGGAGGGTGTGTTTGAGCACAGCAGCCCAGAGTGGTCCATGGTTCCCGGATAAAGTCGATCCCGGGCACGCTGCTCCAAAGTATTATCTATGAAGAGAACCGTGAAGAGGGAGAATTAATACAGCTTTACTGATCAGAACAAACTCGCTTTATTATAAAATAAACACTCTACAGCTCCTAGTGTTCCACAGCTTTAAAAACAATTTGACTTTATGGCTACAAACCCCCTAAAAAACTTGAAATCAGTTAAAAAACCTCCAGACAACAACTCAGGAAAATGTCACATACATGACATATTCTGATTTTTTGTTTTTTCTTGCTTGTCAACAATTAAGGTTTTATTCAGGTTTAACTGTTTACATGAACCCTCTGTGCCCTGTGATTGAGTATTCCTGTTGCACTTAATAAGCCAGTTAGGCATGAAAAGATTCTGGCTGCCAGCAAACAGATTACTGCAAATATAGGGGAAAGAAATGATTAACCCAGCATTAATCTCTGTGGTGTTCTTTGTTAACTTCAGAATCTGGAAAAGGTAAAGACGAAGAAAAGGATTAAGATGTTTTCCTGCCACAGTGACCCCTCTTAACGTGCGATTAAGACAAGTAGGCGTGTGAACAAGACCACATTAATCCAACCAAGATACATTTGTAGGAACACAAAACACAAAAAACGTAGCAAAACTAATTAATTTATTGGGGAAAAAAAGGAGAAATCGTTGATCTTTTTCTCTTTGAGTGACTAAAACATGGATTTAGATTGTAAAAACAGACATAAAGATAGCTGCCATAGTCCCATGTCTGCCTTTTCCCAAGGTATCAAATAATTTTTTAAAGCTCCAAAAAGCTGACAATGGTGTCAATCAAGCTTCTGCAGACATCTTGTGCTGTAACATATAAGTGCTAATGTAATGGAAAAAAGTTTGAAGTTTCTAACAATGCAGAAGATCAGCTCTCACTGGGATTATTGAGTAAAGATATTAAATTTTGTGGTAACCTCCTCCTTTCTTTTCCCTCTTTTCTGCCTTTGGCAGCACTTAATGTGAGCAGTAACAAGGTCTTCACCACAGGAACTCAAGGAAGAAAGAGGAAACCGAGAGGAGAAACACTGGAGTAGGGTAAGAGCCTCCATTAATGGCCACACACACCTGCAGGTAAGGTTGTGTCGAGGTCAGAGTGTGTCTTCCTCAGGGGGAGATTCTGGTGGAGGGTGTCAGTGACAGGTTCCAGGGAGCGGGGCTGGTGTGGGAAGGGGTCCCCTGGAGAGGGGGATGGGGATGGGGAGTGCTGCAGGAGGTCGACTCCGTGGAACCTGCCTCCTCCCCCTTCACCTGGAGGACAAACAGAGGAACAGGGGGTTCAGTGACAGGAGGGGGAGAGCACACACTAAAACTGAATAAAACACTAAATCCAATCATGATGTTGACATGGCAGCAAGTATTCCATTTTGTCTCTCAATGTCTCTCTTACTCGGGTTAATATGTGTTTGGGTGAAAGGTGGACTCAGAAGGACACAACCTATCGTAACAATAATGCAGTAATGTGGCTGAAACATTTTGAAATAGAGTTGAGGTCGCGCTGTGGATGAGTGCAATATTAAATCTGCTAAATTTCAAGGACAAAACATGTTGAAGAGGAATTCTGAGAGCCATGGCAGCCCCAAAAGACTATAGAAGGGGTGGGTAAGGTTCACACACGGACCATGTAGTAATTCATGCACACAAAAACAGTAACTCAAACACAAAGACAATTCTCCACAGCAATGGCTGTTTTATGTAAAAGAAAATAACATTTAAAAAAAATGACTCTATGTGACATTCTGGGAATGAGACTCAACAATCATCTCATTTTCTGGTGCATTCAGGAACAGCTTGGAAAAATCCTACTGATACTCTAACTTTAAGATCAATAGTCTTTGCATTATATTAACATGATGTGAGCTGCAGTCAGCTTTGACCAGAAATGCCCCTTAGAGGGAAACTTCTGACTTTGACACTGAGTACATTTCACAACCTGTACTTCATTACTATGACTTTAGTAAAGAATGTGTGTACTTTTGCCACCTCTGAAAATTACTGAAACCATCATTCAGTGATCAAAATTTATTAACTAAATGACTAATAAACCAATCATGACAGCTGTACTTGCGTAAAATACAAGTAGGACCAAATCAAAACTGGAATAAAAAACAAAAATGCATTCTGGTCAATTTGATACATTCAGTCAATTTAATATTAAATCCTCAACACAAGGTGGCCAGAACTGCACCACAAGTTTGCTTTAAATCTTCACAGAGGATTTGAAACTTAAGTGTGCTGCATGCTGACATGATGCTTGAGGATTTTTCTGGATTTCCTGTTATCTAACTGCTGATTCTTTGTGTCTTTGATGCTAAAGGTTCCCTCAAACTCTGAAGATCGCAGAAACATTAAAGTGATGTAACTGCATCCTTTAACAGCCTCTTTTTCTCTTTTTGGTCACCATAAACCTTCAAGTTTATAGTCGATCTTAATGCAGACTGACACAGCAGATGCTGCTGTTGTTCTTCATGTCCTTCTCATGTCTCGTCTGGGCAGACTGTGATCCAATGAGTCGTCGGAGATGACAGGTACATACTTGATTACTGCAGTGACATGAAGCTTCCTCTCTCACACGGCTGCAGAACGCAGCGGGCTTCATTAAAACCATCAGTCTTGTTTTGCAGCGACAGTCATGTCAGATGCATCTGATCAAATTAATTGACCTCCTACAATAAAATAATGCTGTTCAGTCATGTTTATTTGAAGACGGGGATGTGAAGTCTGACAGACAGAACACACACACACACACACACACACACACAATCAATAAGATATAACAGAAAATGAACCAAATGAAGTTGGATCAATGGAAAATATTCTGGCATTGCACCATCAGTATAGAAACAAACTGAGTTTAAGAAACAACTGAGTATTTATTGTGAAACTTTTGACTTCACTGAATCTCAAGAAGCAAATCGTGGCAAAATACAAATTTCTGACTTTTGCTTCTTTATAATTGTGTTGTCAGTTTTGATATAAAGCAGTCTGACAGTGAACAGAGAACCAAAAACAAATTGTAGGAAACCTAAATGTTGAAGCACCTTCATCATCGTTGTCTCTGCCTGCTGATGTGTCTGTCTGCTTGTTGCCTCTCAAGTGGTTTGCAGTCACAAATGACTCCAGCCCTCCCTCCTTCCAACTGTTTCTAGCTGTGTCACTGTCGCAGTGGCGCGTATGAATGATACATACAAGCGTTAAACGACACAGAATCACAAACGTTTGAGTTGTCTGACAGAAAAAGAGTAAGCAAATAGAATCTGCATCTATTTGTTCACAAAACATTTGCAAAAACAGCTTCTACTCCTCTCTGGTAAAAAATTATCATAAACACCATTTCAGTGACAATATTATCCAGAAGTCTTTCTTATCTTCTGTGATTAAAATGCTACAATTTAAACTTCCTAAAAGGCTAAAATCTAGAAATCTTTTGACCTGCAAGGCGCGAAATAATGATGAAAGTTAAGAATGATGCAAGCATCTTGACACTCTGACGGCTGCAGGTTTCTTTTTTAAAAAAAAAATTATGAATGCGCTTCTCCTGGCCGATGCATCATGGTCATTTTGTGTTTTCAAAGGAAAAGAAAATCCTCTTGTCTCTCTAAAATTGGCGATCCGTCCATCTGTTTGTCTGCTTCATGGACTACCTGTCTCTTTGTCCAACAATCTCTTTATCTCTCCAACAGTGTGTTGGCTTCAGTCTTTCACCCTGCGTCTGTTTTTCCAGAAATCTGTCAGTCAGCTCATTCACAGAGTGCCACTCAGCACCCCTTCCCCTCTGTGCATGAATAAATAAGGGTGTTGGGCCTGAAACATGTACAGCTGTCCAGCAGAGACTAAGCTATGACTCAGCCTTTGAGCCGAGCTAAATGTGACTTCCTGTCTAGCTGTCATGCATTCACCCACTTCTTGCTGGACTCAGTGCATCTTTAACCCTGCAGCCTACAGCGGTGGGCAGCAAACACGTAACATTCACACGTTTGCAGTCACGTCATTCTTTCATTTGCGATTGATTCCCGTCTGTGATAGAGCTGCTGTTTCAGGAGGTTGGGAATCTTTGTGTTGCTCCTGCAGACATAAATAATGGACAGTATTTCAACTATCAGCAGCCTTCAGCAGAGAGACGAGACGATGATTCATTCATCATAAAGTCTCTTCAGTTTCAGTTCTGGTTTCACTGCTTTCCTGCCTGCTGTGTGTGTTCGGCCATGGTGGAGGGACCGCATGTTATTCTCAAACACAGGCGTTTCAGGATTAAACCAGTTAAAACCAGTTTACCAGTTGATTTTCAAAATTAAATCATGTTTTAGTATTAAACACTCTTACTCTTTTAAACAGGCTGTCATTGCTTCATAATGACAGTATTTCCACTGCAAGTGTTTGACATCAAAATGCTGCGTAAACGTCAAATCTTAGTGGTTCCTACATGATTGATCCCATCTTCAGGTGTAACAGCTCTCTCTTTTTTACCAGTGGAAACAGCGGCATAAAGGATCCTGAGGAAGACCATGTGATATGGTCAAAAGCTCCACCTCCAGTTGTTACATGAGGATGCCAACTGTTCTTTCCAAGTCCAAGAATGAAGTGTCAACATGAACCTTTCATCAGTTTGTTGATGAAGGCCATGGAATATTGTCGAAAGCTCAAGAGGAAGAGAGGAAGTGAACCATGATTCAAAAGCGGATGTTGGTCAGCTAAAGCAATATCAAATACTGATGGGAGTTTTTCATAAATTTGTTAGATAATAATAATTAAAGTAACAATATTAGGGCTCGACCGATTTATTGGTTTGCCAATATTATCGGCCAATATCAGCCTATCACAGGCATATCAGTATGAGTATTTTTGTTCTTTGACAGTAAAATTGTTTTCCAAGGCTGAAAAAATGTTTGGACTGGTGATTTCAAATGGTAGAATTATGTAGTCTGTCCAGCAGAGGGCGGTCTGTTATTTAATAACTAATGAGTGAAGTGTTTCCTGTTCAGTGCTCTGATGTTTGGAAT
>JAQFJA010000016.1:15450654-15461862 GCA_029874485.1 Naso brachycentron
TGTGTGTGTGTGTGTGTGTGTGTGTGTGTGTGTGTGTGTGTGTGTGTGTACACGTACTGCTGCTACTCCAAAAAATAGCTTCTCTTTTTCAAGAAATCACAATTTTATTTTTTTCTTTGATAGATACTTTGAGCATTTCTTCTCTTTATTTTATGATATGACAGCTGAGGAGTGGACAGGAAACGGCAGGAGAGAGGGAGTGAGTGACATGCAGTAATTTTTTACAGTGTAAGTTTTTTTTGTTTTGTTTTCTCTGAGTCATCTGCTCTGTGTTTTTTAGTGTTGAAGCCGTGGCTCCAGTCTTTTCGAAGCTCGGTCCCTTTCTTGTGGACATCAGTTTTCTTCCAGAGGAAATTAACTTCCGTTCAACCCAAGAAGCTCTTCACTGCAGTATTTTATCGTCTATGGAATGCTGGCATGTTACAGTGTGACTCGTGTCTTTACATGGCTCGTCAGTGTGATGATATGGGGCTTCATGGGTTGACACAGCCAGCTTCTCTTTGCTTTCCTTCAGTGGCCTCGCTTTAAATCATTGTTCTTTAAGGGAGCTGCACAGCCTCAGAGGGTTTGAACTGAAGGACAAGTCGACTTGTGCTCAATGGAAAACGTGAATTTGTCAAAACTTTTTTTTTTTCTTGTGAAGGAGCTCAGAACTTCTTAGAGGAGTTGGTCGTGTTATTTCACTGCTGATCAAAACCAGAAATGTCATCATTGCTCCGAGAGAATAAATATTCTGTTTCGGATGAATTTTCCTTTGAGAGAAAGATGATTTTAAACAATCCTGTCCTTCAGTGAGCATGCCTCAAGTTTAGCTTCTATCTGCAGTCATGAACACACAGTGTTCAGAACGCTGTGTGTGTTCACGTGTCCTCACCTTGCCAATGACGAAGATGTTGGAGAGCCTTGTGGCGAAGCTGTTGCCTGTGCTATCCTTGACGTGCACCACGTCAAAAGAGCCGGGGTGACGCTCCCTGTTGGTGATCACACCGATACGGCCCAAGTTAGCACCGCCAGTCACCATGCACAGGTTACCTGGAGGGAGCCAAAGGAGCCAACTGTCATTAAAGGGTATCAGAGCACACATGGCTGCTGCTGCAGTGAGAGGAACATACCAGTATCAAACTTGATGAAGTCTGTGATCTTGCCAGTATCCAGGTCGATGCGGATCGTGTCGTTGACCTTGATGAGCGGGTCAGGGTAGCGGATGGTGCGGGCGTCGTGGGTCACCAGGTGAGGGATTCCTTTGGTGCCAATGATGATCTTCTTCACCTTGCACAGCTTGTACTGCAGAGGAGAGCAGACATTTTGTCAACCATCACAGGGAACATCTCGTTACACTAGTGGCGCGCTGCCTTTGTCAAAACCATTGAGTCCTTAATGCTGATGTCAGGTTGACTGACTGCTGTTGTAATTCTCATAGTCGAGGATTTAAACTAGATTTGACTCAAGTTTTGGATTAAAGCAGTCTGAAATGCCATCAGCTGGCACAGATTATCTTCAAATTTGGCGAGACAAAAGCCTTTAAAACCGTCTCACATCCCGATTACACCCCTTTCAGCAAAGACCCTGTCAGTACAACGAACTAAGGCTCCGAGTGGTGAGGCAAGAACCCGTTACCACTGAGTTATCAACTCCAACTTTCACCCTCGGCCGCCTGTCCATCGTCTCTTCTCTTACAGTGACAGGAACTTCAGAGAGCATCTAAACCTCTCTGTTGATCATCACCCTCTTTCCACCTGCATGCTTGTTTTCTGTGCTTTCTCGCTGTTTGAGTTGGTGGTACAAGAGGTGACCAGTTATTAAAAAGCATCAAATCGGACGAAGGATGCAGGTTCTCCGTTCTTACCTTAGCCTCCTCGGCAGTGATGCGGTGGACGGTGAAACGTCCCTTCACATCATAGATCAGACGGAAGTGCTCGCCAGTCTTCTCGATGCTGATCACATCTGTGGAAACAAAGAGTCAGCAGTTTGAGCATCCAAATCACGAACACATTACAGCGCGTCAACCAACCCACATCCTCCTCATGCATCAGAGAAAGATTCACGTTTCTGCCGTCCCTTCACTGTGATCCAGTCACTCATCTATTCAACATTTTCCCATCGCTACTTCCTGTCTTATTTACCGACTGTACATCCACTCCAGATCTTTAGTAACGTACTTCCCTCTCACATCACAAAATCACCGCCATGGATTTAAGACAAAGCCACAAACTTGAGGATGTCAGGAGCATTGGGTCACATTCAAAGATGGAGAAGGGCAAAATGTTTCACTTGTGGCTTAGTGGTCTCAACCGTTCCAGATCCTTGTGAAGCTAAATGTGGACAAACTCTTCAAGTTTCTTCATACAACTGAGACAAACTGTAGAGAAAGGGGGAGGAACTGACACCTGACAGATTACAATTCAGGGGCCAACGAATCTTGCAGTCAGCCATGTTTCTTTGTTTTCTTTGGTGCTCTCTGTAAACTGTCCTCGCACTGCACTTCTGTTTTTCTGCCTTATTCCCCCCATCTATTCTAAAATATAGATAATAAATTTTTGGACATTTTTGAATCAATTCAGAATTGTCTGAATTCCGATGCATCTAAGAATCAATTTTTTCCCCCATCTCCAGTAGTGATGCATGTACACAGGCTGCAGTTGTGCTGTGAAGGCTTCCCTCGGATTTGGATATTAAAACGTCACACCTCCATGAGGCTGCTGGCCGGCATCATGGTGGAGGGAAAGCTGACAGGCCCGAAAGAGGCACGACTGTCACAAAGTGTTGATCCAAACCGTCAACTCGTCTGTTCGAGACCCTGCTGCCCGCTCAGCAACCTTCATTTTATCAGAAACGTGTTTACATTATAAAAAGGTGAGATAAAGCCGGTCAAGAGATGTGAGTTCCTTCAGACAAGAGATAACTGCTGCAGACAGACACTTTCATACCAAAGCAGCACAGTGATGTTTTCATCAGGAGCAAACAGAATCGAACCCAACACAACAAATCTACCAAAAACTAAACTGTTTGTCCCTCAAACTGCATCTCATACTGATCACTCATCTTCATCCGTAAAACACATTTACAACTTAATCACTCACACCTTCTGCCGAAATAACAGTGATCCATCCAATCCTGTTCAATATGTAGGCACAAATCCAAAGCAACTGAATGAGAACGCTTTCAAAGAATCACTGGGCAAAGTTTCAAACTCGTCAGGTGAGACTGAAGGAGCAGACATCTGAAACAAATGTTCCAAAATGACAAATGATGGTTTTCCAGTTTTCTCCGAGGAAGAAACTTTGAGATCAAAGCAGAGCGAGCCAAAAGACCAACATTTGGTTTACCAAATCAAAAGCAACTTTATCTCCACATCACACTTCCTGGAAAAGGATCAACTTTGCTCTTGAGACATATGTGCCTTCCCCTTATACAGAGAGGGGGGCTGCAAGATGCCCTCCAACATACAAATTTAAAAAACAAAACAAATACATTTATAATTGCATATTTAACCCATTTTTGTTGGAATTCCTGTTATAATCTACAAATAGCATTATGGCTGTTCGGCTGTTGTTCTTGTGTGCTGCGCTGATGCCCGCATTGGCCTAATAATGCGTTAAGTGAAAAGGGTCGCCAGCTGAATAGTTTGGGAACATATCTACTCTAGCTGGAGCTCAGAACTTCTTAGAGGGGTTGGTTGTGTAGTTTCAGCTCATTGCTGATCAAAATCGCAAAATCCTCATCGCTCCTTCTGCTTCCTCATAACAGAGCCAAAGCTCACGGTGGATCAGCGCTGCCCTGAAAACTCAAGTTGACTCACCCATGAATCCGGCCGGGTAGGTGACGTCGGTGCGGACCTTGCCATCAATCTTGATGAACCTCTGCATGCAGATCTTCTTCACCTCGTCCCCAGTCAAGGCGTACTTGAGGCGGTTCCTCAGGAAGATGATGAGGGGCAGGCACTCCCTCAGCTTGTGAGGACCGGTGGAAGGACGAGGAGCCTGGGAGAGGAACAGTGGCACTTTAATAATCACAAAACGTCTCTCAAAGGACAGCTGTGTGTCCTCCGTCACACTGATGGCAGCTTCAGAGGAATCCTTTTTTAATTACAGTCCACAACATGCCTCCACTACTCACACAGCTGTTTGTAAGTTATTCTGAAGCGTCTGTGGTAATGACACAGAGCCATCTTTATTATTTCATTTACTTCTAAATTCCTAACATTGACCTGTAACGCAGCCTGAAAGTCCATCAGCTGGTGAGGACACGATCATGTAAAATAAGGATGGTGCTGCTCCTTCAAGGTAAACACATCACACACATTAATCTCAGTTACACAACTGCTTTTACTGTGGCTGCATCACTGGCCACTGCTGTCTTCTTACAGATCCACAAATGCATGAGTGATCATAACATCATGACAAAAGAAATAAAGTCACTGTTTGTGCCCCTTTCCTCAGTATTTAACCACAGTCACAGAACTAATCTACGGTTAAATTAAGGATAAATCCCTTGTAACTTTGACTAAACAAAAAAAAAATCAAGATTGGCACAGGTTTAACACATTTTCCAGAAATCAACAGTTTAAAGAAATGTATGGAAATGAACGTTAACATCCATGTGATAAACCAGGCGTCGTGAGTGAGCCCTTCCTCAGCTACACAACCATCTGTTAGAGAGCATCTCATTTCACTCCTGACCTTCATCTCCCTCCAGGTTTACGGTTAGAGGCCGAAGCCAAGCCGCACAGCTGAACGGTGATGGTACTTACGAACACTCCGGTTAGCTTGTCAAGCATCCAGTGCTTTGGCGCTGCGACGCGCTTCAGGTGCTTCTTCGGTCCTCTTGCCTGGAAAACATGAAATAAAGCCTGGTCAACTAACAGGAAACACCACCGGCACTATCCTGCGGTGACAGAATGAGAGGCCAGCATGTCTGTAGGCGGAGAAGACCGGGCAGGGGAGCCCCGAGGAGGAGCGCACACCCGCTCGGGTCTGTTAGCATGGTTAGCTAACGTGCCGCAGGAACGACAGCACATTAGCATCGCAGACTTCGGCCTAGCAAGTAAACGTTGACGGTATTACCGGTTCATTCACGTTTCGTTTTGCTATCACACGGAGATATAACCCAACATGTACATAAATCGTCCGTTTCGCTTAAAGAAAGGCGACACTTTCAGCCTCATCTAAGCGTTAGCCCCGATCAGGCTAACAAACCCTCGGTGTTACACCAAAGCAGTTAGGTCACTTCCAATCATCAATAAAGAGCGAAAATCGCTGCTGTTGACTTTAATTTCCACATCTACTCTTTCATAATAAGCGTCATTTTACACTCGGACATACATGTTAGTGAGAACACGACAGCAAAAAGCGATGTTTAATGATTATTTCAGAGAGGAATCGCGAGAGAAACCAGCTCACCATGTTGGAGTCTGCGGAGAAAAGGACGTGCTGGCTTCCGGTGTAGAATGATAAGGCGGACTACGGCGGACTGGGAGGGACAAAACTGCTGAATATCGCGGTTATGACATCGTCCATTACCCCATGGCTGTTTTGGATTGTAACTGGTGTTGTCCTTAAGTACAGTTTTTGGGTTCTTTAACATCACGCTATTTTTCACTCCTGCTCCGATTCTGTAACTATTGTAAGCTTACTTTTTACTCCACTTCATGACTACGGTTCTGATTTTTTTGTTTTTTACTTATTTGGATTATTAATACAAAATATAAATCAAATATTTTTGCGCTACTTTGTCACTAATTAAGCTCTCCAGCAGTAGATAAAGTTATTGTCGATTTTTATAGCTATTTTATTGCACTAATTTAGACCTTTTATCCCCCGTTTTTATTTATTTATTTATTTGTATCCGACCTGTTGTTCGTTAGTCTCTCCGTCTTGACATCCTACATTTTATCAATCACTTGTTTAGCACATTGGACTGGATTTTATTTATTTTTTTAATTTTTTTGAAAAGTGTCATATAAATGAGGTTGTGATTGAAATGAAGTCAAATGTTTCAGCTTTGAGTGATGTTTGCATTGATGCATTAATAATATAATCCAGTATTGAACAGTAAGATTCTGAAATAGGCGGATGTGCATAATGAGGCTGTTACTGCTTTCAGTGCATTCTAAAAAAAACACTTTAGTGCTTTCTGAGCAGAACCGAGAGAGTGAGATCCTCAGGCTGCAGGATTTAATCCTCACGCTTGGGACAAACGTGAAATCGAAAAAGATCCCATGTGTAAATACTGACACATATAATATAATTTCTTTAAGGCTGCCATCACCACCAGATGGCAGCATCACATTAGGTTCTGAAGCAATTCTGACAATTCTTTAGAAAATTTAACATTATTGATTAGAAAGAGTGAAGGAAATGAAAAAATGAAATGAATGCATTTTTAATATTAATATTAATAATTAATACCCACTGGCACATCTTATAGCTTAGTTATTTTCTGTGTGAAATAATCCTCAAGTCCAGTTCTTCATGATGTGAAGCTGTACTGATCATTGCCTTAAAATCTGTAAGGGTAATTTGAAGTGATGCATAGTTTTACAGGCCAGTTTTTTTTATTTGTCTTAATTTAAATTTTTTGTGAGGAAATTTCCTAGAGAGAAAAATGTAATGTGGTCCTAATTCTAAGATATGAAAAAAAATACCACTGATAGTCTTATAGTGAGTGTAAAGCAGGTCAGTTTATGGATTAAATAAAGCATTTTGTAAGCGTATAGCCTGATGTGAAATACCAAATATAAAGAATAAAACTTCTAATATCAATTTAATAGCAAATAACCCTACTATTGACCTGGGTTTAAATGAAGCACTTCTTGAAAGATAATTCAACCAAAACTCATCAACTGCTTTTAACCTGAACAAAAGTATGAAGTGCAAAATAACTAAATAAGCCCCATGTGTTTCTAAATTTTCTGCAATTATAGAAAACTTTTACTATTAACAGAAACATAAAATGTAAAATAATTTTTGTCATGCAGAAAATGCAAAGAAACTGTGTAATTTACAGGCAATTTCTTGTATCTTGGTGCTAAAACATGTTTTCAAATCATGTAATTACCATCACATGCCAGCAGGTGGAGGCCTTGCGCAGAAATCTGACAGTGCTGACTTGAACAGTTTCCTAACAACACCATAAAAAGAGCTCTGAATTATGATCACAGTTAATTCACTCTATTATTCTTTCTTTATTCTATTTTTAACTTTTGCATTGATCAAAAAGATTGGTCAGAGAATATTTTAACTATTTATTATCTTTGTTGGAACATAAGACAGTTGATTGATCAGGTAAAAGGAGAAGAGTTATACATTTCTCATTACATTCAGTGCAGAAAATATGCAGGTGTGTTATATATTTATGTTTTGGGTTATTAAAAATGACATATCAGCACTGTCTGAGAAAATACATGACATTCTTCACCATGCAGACAAAGGAGCAACCTCCCCTGGTGTCTACACGTCCTTGTATGAGGCCTTGAGCTGGAGGTAGCGGATGACTGCACAGAGTCGATGTAGGGAGGAAGTCGAGCTGGATGAATGAATCAAACACAGGACTCTAACCCGCGAGAGCAGGGTCTGTGTTTTGTAGACTCTACATTTAGTGAGGCTGATCTGTTTATGTTTTTGTTATTTTCAGCTTTCAGCTGATATTAGCAACTAAACAACAAAGTTAAGCAAAGGATCACGGTTTGATTTCACAACTTTAACTGCAGTTCCTTGATTGGCCACTTGAAGCTGGCTCCCAAAGCGAGTCAAACACCGTAGAGCCCCACATTAAATGCTCATCAGCTGTGTAGTTCATGTGCAGTAGTGTTATCCTGGTGACAAATCTCGCGAGCTTGACATTTGTTTCTATAGTAGTGTCTGTGTGCAGTTTAACAACAAAAAATCACTAGTTTGTTTTTCAGTTCTTTATTTTCCTAAAACTCAGAGCCGTAACAAAAATACAAGCATTTATTCAATATGATTTCAGTCATTTACATATTCATATAGAGGTACAAGTAAGAGCCGGTGAGCAAAAGTGCTAAAAATCATCTTTGAATAATATTCATATCATCTTTAGAAAAAAAAATGCACATAAACCAACAAAAAACCTTAAATCTACAGGTTTAAAGGTAAATGTGATGAGAAAACAGGAATGAATCAGTGCAGAGCCTGCTTCAGTTTTACAGCAAAGCAGTGGCTGAACATATTCATCACTGCGGAGAGGAAACCTTGTAACTGCGACCCTCTAACAGATATATCACCACCTGCGTCCAACGTTTTCACAGGCCTCGATGGCTCGGAACATTTTTCACGACCTTGTGGCCCACAGGAAACAGCCCAGCGCGGGACAAATCCCCGCTGTCACATGGAAACCGTAAATCCACGTCATTATTTGAAGGGACCGTGAGGTTTCCACGGACACAGAGCTCAGAAGGAAAAGCCATCCCAACATCCAGCACAGTTAGATTTTGTTTTACCCAGGACTGTTAATGTTTTCAGTTTTTATTTACTACCAGATGTTTGTGTTATTTGTTACACACCATTCATATAAATAATGGTTTAGCACCCAAAGACGTCACATTCACTGTCATATGTGACTAATTTAAGCAGGACATCCTCACATTTGAGAAGCTGACACACACAAACGTTGTTTTTCTCTTGAAACAAACATCATTAATCCATTATCAGCCTTTTTGGGTGATTATTTGTAAATCAGTCAGCTGATCAGTCTCAGCTCTCAACTGCATTAATGAAAGTATAACATGAGGAGGTTCTGGTGCAAACTGAGGCCTGTGGATGGACTGAAGACAGAAAACCAATTTATCAAATGTAAAATTTGACACATTTTTTTGAAAACAAATTGTATTAAGTTCAGGGAAATTGCAGTTTGAGATAAAAAACAAACATGAAACCCAGAGTTGTGTTGTCATATGTCAGGTTAAGGTATCCATCAGTGAAATGCCTCATTTGCAGTAAATGATTGCTAAAATACAAACTGGACCCACAATGAGGAATATTTGACATGGATGAAAGTTTTTGCCATCAGAAACCAAATAGCTGTGAGGTATATTTGAGTTCCAAAGGTCTCTGCTGGGGTTAATCTGCGATATCGGCGTCAAAGAGGAGAGGAAATGAAAGCTCTCAGACACTGAAACATCTCCACCAGACAAGTTCTCAGGGGAGGACGTCCCTCTACTTTACAGAGCAGAAATAACATTCAATCAGCCGGGATTAAGGCCAGACCACAAAACATCATACACACACACTCATACACACACACACACGAAGACTTCAAAACAATGTTGAGCAGATGGAAACAAACATGACCCTGTCTTCAATCTAAAGAATGTTATTTTGACCCACACAGTCCACGACACAGAGACTGGCGCATTTGGAAGCGATGAGAAGCATCTTTATTTCTTTCACTACGAGCTGTGTCAATAAAATGGTTGTTGTGAGAAAATAAAATCCAGCAAATCACTCATAACAAAAGGATTCTGTCAAATTTCTCCCTGGTCAGGTTTTCATTCATCGTTGCTTCTCCCAGTTCATTTAGCCTGATGAACACCCTAAACTCATGTGTGTAACAGGACTTGAGACGTGTGTGTGTGTGTACACTGAGAAACTGAAGTTGTGTGTGTGTGCATAAGCTGACCTGTGTGTATCTAAATAACTGAAAGCAGCCCGGCTTGTTTTTCCTCCACCAGCGGTATCCACGTGGACGGATTACCTGCCACTCACAGTTTCCTGTCGCACACGCTCACACAATTGTGTTTTTAGACTTGCCTACAGTCTCTTAGCATCTCTTTCTCAAACACACACACACACACACACACACACACACACTAACAACCACAATACAAAGTCAGTGTAACCGAGCAAGCACCTGTTTCATGGCTGTTACTCCCATTTCCCTGCTGTAATACCATCCCCATGCTCCTGTGTGTGTGTGTGTGTGTGGTGTTGGGTCTATTTCGGTGCCTTTGTACGCCTGGACATACTTTAGTTTCAGTGTGTGTGTTTGTATGGATGTGAAGGCACAGGCAGGTGACCTGTCACATCTTTGTGTGCATCCAGGTGTGTTATTCCTGGTGTGTGTACACATAGGAGACCCACAACGCCCTGATGACAGACACGCCGCGCTGAGGCCAAAGGCCTTTGTTCCTGCAGCACAGTTCAAGCCTCGAGTCTCTTCTTACCACCACAGGTAGAATCCAGGGCCCCCATGCTACCTGCATTCACCTACAGCAGGACACGGCGGTGCACCTCCCGTAGGTGGGTGTCAATTTAAACCCCCAGGGATTTTTTTCACCACCAATGTCTGCAGCCGCAAGAAATAACATGTGGTTGATGGAAAGCTGACCCTAGAAAACAATTCAAACTCAAGGTCCTTTTACCTTTTGTTTATCAGAGCATCAACCATATCAGCGTTTGCTCAGCTGCACTGAGATCGATTTGGTATGCAAGCTCAGTAGCTGTTCTGATCAACTTATAACACTTCAGGGCTGTCTCTGTTAGCTTCAAAATTCACATGAATGACACAGTTAAGAGCTCTGGAAGAAGTGATAAGTGGCACTTGAGTTTGTGTTGTCATCAAAATACAATTTCAAAGTAAAGAATTCAAATAAACAACATTTCACACATGAAAACATTTTTACCTGCGTGCTTTTTGGTAAGGGCTTTGCTAGCTTGTTACCAGTTACGTTGCTAATGCTACAGTCACCAAAATCAGATGATTGGCAGGTAGCAATTGCTAGCAAGTGAGCAAACTAAAAAAAGGTATTTTTGATTCTGTGCATGTTGAAGACATTACTGCTCAGCTGAAGCTCGAGACCTTGGATAGAGTTGCCTCAGGACACGTGAAGATGTTCCTCATACGTTGTCTGCCTCTTAGAGACAGTAAGGCATCATGAATGAACAGAAGCTGGTTGTTAATTAAGCTAAAAGATTAGCTGCAAGTGGCAGTAGTTACTTCTGAAAGGTTCAGTTCACTTTGGTCCAAGTCTAACCACCTTACATCCTGCACTGGTGTAAACATACGTGCTTAACATGCTGGAACCAAACTTCCTTGTGTGTGTAGACCAAAGGCTGCCCTGCAGTGTGTCCGAACAGCAGCCTTTAAACCCCCAAACAAACAAAAACACACAATGAGTCTTTATCTGGGACACAGAAGTATAGTGATGATACGTTCTGTTGAGGCTGAAACTGTTTGACATGAACATCAGAG
>JAQFJA010000016.1:15474809-15485625 GCA_029874485.1 Naso brachycentron
AAAACCCAACAACATTATAAATATATGAATGCATTGATCAAATCCTTGTGTCAAAGATCTGTAATGGAGGCAGGATATCTGACATGTGAACAAACTTTATTCCAAACATCAGAGCACTGAACAGGAAACACTTCAATTATTAGTTATTGAATAACAGACCGCCCTCTGCTGGACAAACTACATAATTACACCATTTGAAATCACTAGTCCAAACATTTTTTACAGCCTCATAAAACACTTTTACTATCGGAGAACATAAATACTGATACTGATATATCTGCGACAGGTCGATATCGGCCGATAATGTCAGCAAACTGAGAAATTGGTCCGGCTTCTTTTAACACACACGTTTCTTTTATTTATTTTTTTTTTACCATTTACAAGTCATCACATATATATAAAAAGAACAACATACTGTGTATGGGCTTGTCTATACGCATAGGGTACATATCTACATACTGTACATAACGTAATCTATTACATTTATCATACAATAATGTTTTCAGCATTCTTTTTTTTCTTGTTTACAATTTACAGCAAGTTTGATGTGTTCAGAATTTTTTTTTGTTGTAGTTCATTGTCGCATTGATGCTTGTATTTTTATGCTCTTATCTTTACACCTTCCTGTATGTTCACCACAGGTGAGTATTTGTTTACCTATTTTTCTGCAGTTTTTTTCTCAACTTTTTCTATTTAGCTGCGAAAACTTCTTGGAAGTTTGAGAGCAAAGATTCCATGTGTTCACATTGTTGTTCTATAAGGCTCATTCTGATGTGTTTGGCGAGATGAATGACAGGAAAGTTTTGGTGTTAGAATAAACTCTGAATACAACAGCAAGACGTGAGACCTACAGATCCAACACTTCAATGGATGTTCAGAGTTTTTTGGTTTTATTTATTTTCAGTTTTGCTTGGCTTCATATCTCTTTTGTTTTTGGTGAAAACATGATCCATGAATGCCAGGGGTGCCCTGACTCCTGACACACACAAATTTAAGAGATAGAATTTCAGTCGTCTCTCCCTTTCCGCACTCGTAAACGGTGTAATGAGTTTCATTTGCCTCGGCTACATTGGGCTCAAACCGCTGAGGTGACCGCAGCAGTGTTCATAAAGATCACAGAGAATCCTCACACACACACACACACAGAAACACTTCTGTTCAGCACATGCCAGCTCTGACGGGTGACTCCTACATTTGGTGTGAATTTCCAGGCCATTAATTTAGAGAACATCACTTCTAAAGGAAACTGCCCGACATTTGTGGTTCCTCTTTCAAACTCTCTCCATTTGAAGCCTTTATTACACCGCCCACATGGCATAAATCACAGCTTAAAACGCCACAACAACACATGACAACAACACGCTCTCCTGTCTTTTATTTCAACGAACGCCTGTGGTGCTTACATCACAACACAGCAGGAGTCATTCTGTGAAAAAAAGTATAAACATGAAGAGGAAAACAATTTTCACAACTTTCTTTTCAGTTCTCAAACAACCTAAAAGATAATGCCCCACAACACGTCACATTTATCATTTGAACATTTTGGTCAGACTACAGCTAGTTTACAGCTTTGTTAGAAATGTTGTCACATGTGTATTTGGGAACTGAACAATGGTTCAAGTTAAAACTATTAAAATGTGTTTTCTTTCTCTTTCAGAAGCAAATTAAAGATGCAAGATTTTTCTTCAACAACAACAAAAAACAGATCCACAAAAAAGTACTAACACATCATTTTACATAACCAGAAATGGATTTTGATGTTTTTGGTTACCACAATTTAAAAAAAGGTCCTCTTTCTTTCTTCTTCTGAAGTTTCTGACCACATCTCACAGCGAACTGAGCACAACAAACTGAGGAGCTGGAAAACCTCAACATGCTGCTGAAAGCTCAAGAATTTCTTAAAGTTTAAAGTTTTAAATTTGGCCCAACACTGGGACTGATCGATATATATATCTTTCAGATATTTGGGCACATCCAAATCCAAAATTAGATCTAATTCATTCTTAGAAACAATCTCTGTGACACTGGAAAGACTGAACGTTTACTTGTTTTTCACGTGTGCGCCAGCTTAATTAGAAGATCTGAAGATTCTGGTCAGTGTTCAGTTTGATGTGCAGGGATTAAAGCTGTGATTGTGACTAACATGCCACATCACAAACGCTGCAGCTGGAGGGATTACACAGGATTTTTATGCCTTCTGAACCTGCATAGAGATGGAAATAACCAGGTGCATGTTGCATCTATTTTTGGGACTGTTGCTTTTAAATGACCTACAGGAAGGACTCGACTGCAGCACATTCACAACAAACAGAGTATCTGGGGACATTACGGCTGCATTCGAAGGCAGCTTCAGTTGAGTTTGGCTTTTTGTTTTGCAGAACTGTTTTACATATTCTATCTTTCACTTTTCCCACTGATTCATGATATTTCTGTCAGGGTTTTTCAGTGATGAACTGTGCAGCTGAAGTGGCCATACCAAGGGCCTGACCGATATATCGGTTTGCCAATATTATTGGCCTATCACAGATATGTCAGTATCAGCAGAGATGTTATCCTATATCCACCGAAATTTAAACTTTTTTAAAGGCCGGAAAAAATGCTTGCATTAAAGATTAAAAAAGGTGTAATTACGTAGTTTGTCCAGCAGAGTTATGTTATTTAATAACTAATACGTGAAGTGTTTTCTGTTCAGAGCTCTGATGTTTGGAATAAAATTTGTTCAAATGACAGATATCCTGCCTCCATTACAGATCTTTGTCACAAGGATTTGATCAATGCATTCAGACTATATCATTTTCTTTTGTACATATCAGCTGATATATTGGATACCTGAATTTTCTTGCTCTGTAATATTGGTATTGACATCAGACCAAAAAAGTCCACATCGGTCAGGCCCTAGACATATTATGCTACAGCTGAAAAAAATACAGAACTTTTAATGAGACTTCATATCTGTGAAGGAAATATTTTGAACGCTGCAACTGTCCATCTTAAAGCAGCAGCCATGTTTGATTATCGACCTGAAAGAAATGATTTTACTTTCTTCTGTAGTCATGTTGGACCAGTTTACTGCAGCTGCTTTTATCCAAAAACTTCTCAAAGTTCATGTTAACTTTTTTATCACGTGTCTGTTTTAACTTTCCCTGCCTATTTTCTATTTAAAATTCCAAATTCTGTCCAGATGTTTCAGCTGCTCATTCTTCCCGGGGGTCAAAACAATGTGGCTGTGCAAATCAACTCCCATGATGTGTAACCAGCTATTTACCAAACTTTTCCACACTGTTTATTTGTAAATTTTCCAAGTTTGTCACGACACTGAAAGCTCACTTTGAGTACTTTTCAGGACTCTGAGCCTCTTCACAAACCCAGGAGTTTTTACAACGAGGAGTTTGGGGAACCTTCGTTTTTTTTGTCTGTTTTAGTGCTTATCAGTCTTCAGGGAGCTAAAATCACAGCAGCACCGGGGCGAACATGAAATGAGACACCTGACAAATCTGTTTTTCCGATTAGTGTAAATGATTGATGTGATGTACACAAACGCATCCCTTGATCCCAAAAACTCCTGGTGCACTGACTGTAAAAACCCGGCTGTCAGTCAGTTTTACTTACCCACACTGAACTCACCATAAAATCTCTCATTCACACAAACACAGGTTTTCCAGAAAACAAAAGGATTAAAAACAGTGAACACTGTACAGCACATCACCCCCCTTAACTGTTTTTCCCTGGAAACTCTCAGCTAAAGTTTTCCAAAACCTGCGTCTGTTCGCTCTCTTTTTCCTGCCCTCATCCCTCCCTCGTTGGCTCCATGCCTCTGGGCCGAAGGGTCTGCTCCATATTGTCTTCATTAAAGCCGCCAAGCATCGAGCTGGTTTGGAGACACGGTGTGTGTGTGTGCGTGTGTGTGTGTGTGTGTGTGCATGTAGGAAGAAGCTGAGGCTGCTGACTCCTAAACCACATTCTTTAAATTCCCTGTAAACAAGAGAAAGGGAGAGAAATGAGAGGGCTGGACGCAAAAACCATCACACAGCAACAGGGAGGAGGTGGAAGGGAAAAGGGTCAAATTCATCACACTAAGTGCACAGAAAGAGGCTAAATTCACACATAGCAAATACATACAGACATGCAAACACAAACACACAAACTCATACATTTGAGCCATTGAAATGCAAAATAACATCTGGCCAAGTTGAATCGCGTCACTCTAAAGGAAATAAAGGAAATCGATATGGAAATAACAGCGTATAGCAACATGTTCATTTGTATGATGGCATACATTGACCTCCATGTCTTCATACACACACACGTACACGTACACACAGCAGATGAGTAATTGCTCTGACAAATGTAGCTGTGGCTCTGACGCAGCGAGGGAGGATGTCCTGTTTGTTGGCCATTGTGGAGCTGTCAGTAGAGTGCTGTCATGTTCTGCCTGCAGTGACAACAACAGCAGCTTTATCGCAGTGCACACTGGGAAAAATCTGTTTTTTAACACTCCCACATGCTTGTCTGCTGATCGATGAGTCTCCTTTTATATGTATTTGTAACTTATGCTGGAACGCTGAAGGACTTCTAAAAATTAACTGATTTTGAAAACAAGGGAACTCACACTGATAAAGCCACAGATTTGATTTTTTAGTATTTTAATGTGAAGAACAACCACATCAGATGATCGGTTCACATACACGACTGCACACTTGGCATTTGTACTAGTAAACATTTTCACAGGCATGTGGGAGCTCCTAGAAAATTGTGTGAACAAACATGGACACGGCCTATTGAACTTTTGTTTTCTGTGTTGTGCAGAGGAAACGCAGACAAAGTCATATTGAGTCAGCATGGCTCCAATGTTTTGTAGAATGAGCTGGAGACAAAAACAGGGCTAATGCTACAAGCTAATGTGTATGCTACATCCAGCTGGCAGCACCAGAGAGGTTGTATAGATGAGACAGATCATTTCGATCATTTTGAATAGAAAAGGCTGTAACAACAAAGATGGTGCATATCCCACCTCTTCCAACAGCCAATCACGTGCTCTGTTTAGAGCTGAAATGGGAAATCCATTAGCCAATCAGGTTGTTGTACTGCAGCTTCGAGTCCTGACAATGATTCTCCAACCTGTATGCATGCACAGTAGAAGACTAACCTGCTAAAAAAAAACCCCACTCATTTTAAACCTTATTTTAGGGCAAAGTCACCAAACTTTTTCAGTGTTTTTTTTCTCAGAACTGACTGCTGATTCTGTTCATGTTGTTTTATTTCCCACTGACCACAGACAGTTAAGCTTTAGCTCTCTCCATGGCTCTGGTCTTCTTTGGCCTAAGTAGCTGCCAGAAGGCGCTACCAAGATGGCAGCTGAGTGGCAACACTTGCCTGTAAGGACTTCGGTGACACCTCCCGTTCAGCTTTCTCGTTGGGTTTCAGCTCAGTTATGAATAATGGTACTTTAACAATTAGAGTGACTCTAGACAACTTCTTTGTCTTAACTTTGTCATTATGATGTTTAACCTGATTAAACAGTGTAACAGTGGTTGAAAAATGACATTTGCAGCTAAACTGCTCTCCGATAAGCCCTGTTTTTACCATGATATCTTCTTTGCCACTGGGACGAGGGTTTCATGGAAAAGTAAAAATCAGTGACGCTCTCCGTTCTCTCTGTCCTGATTGGCCTGTCTACACTGCACTTCTTAATGACAGGTGACATCAGTACGAGCTGATTAGCTCACCGTGCTCTGACTCGCCTGCGCCAACAACATAGTGTCTGCAGCCACAATGTCAGTCGGCTCGAGCGCGAGCTGAGACGGACCAGTTTACTCCGCTGCAATTTTCCCTGCAACCATTTGGTCTCAGTTGAAACTGGACTGAAAGAGAGAGAGACAACAAACTGAATAAAATGAGTCTCATGTTACAGCTAATGTTAGCTCGTTTGCTTATTAGCAGAAGTTACTGCAGCTTTAATGGGTGCATTACAGTGGGTGACCCAGCAGTCCACCTGTTTTTTTTTTTAAAGCAGTTTTTAAGTTCTTTTTTGAAACCATTTTTTATATGTTTATCTGGCTCTGTAATGCCCTCATGTGGTTCTACTACTATCCAAAACTCTTTCTTTCCTTCTGCTGTCAGGCTGCTAAATGTCAACAGTATTAATTAAAATGGGAATTATGACTTACTGTTATCACCTCACTCCACATGTTAGCCCATAGGTGGCACCCTGAGGGTATCAGAGACTGTTGCCTGCTGCTCTTGTACCACACTTTAAACCAATCCTCTGTCTCTCGGCTCCAGCTGTTACAAAATGCAGCGGCCAGGCTTTTGACCAAAACTGGACACAGGCCACATATTACACCAGTGTTAGCCAGTCTACACGGGCTATCCATAGAGTGCAGGACTGATTTTAAAATCCTTTTAATTACTTACAAAGCATTACATGGGCTGGCCCCTCATTATGGGACTTCCCACAGTGAGATCACTAAGGTCTACTGACCAAAATCTTTTAGCCATCCCAAAATCCAGGCTCAAAACTAAAAGATTTTTCTGCCATGGTTCCCACACTCTGGATACGTCTTCCTTTAGTTGTAAAGAATGTGGAATCAGTCGACAGTTTTAAGAAGGAGTTAAAAACTCACCTTTTCTGCAAGAACTTTAACCCTGTCTAGTTCTTATGGTATCATTGTCTGGTTGGCCCATGTGTGGTTTTAATTGTTTTACTGTTGTTTTTATTGCTTTTTATTGGTTTTGTAATCGTATTTTTTGTGTAATTCTATTTCTTGTTTCTTCTTGCTTCCTTCTGTACAGCGCTTTGTAACTTTGGTTTTGAGAGGCACTTTATAAAGTTTACTTACCTTCTTACTTACATTACCTGTCATAACTGCAAAGTTGTTGTTGATGTTGTTGTTAATGACTTCTGTTGATGCATATTTTTATTCTATTGAACTGTTTTCTAAACCTAAACTAGTGAATTGCCAACATGGCGCAATTCTGTTTTTTCCACTATAACACACTGCTGTGAATTTTAATTACTTTTGGTGTTTTTTTGTTAAGACTGTCAAAGGTGTTAACTCAGCACAACAGTTTCATTTTTAGCTGAAGAGCTTCCCAAACCACTTTACATAATTTGCCACCACAAACTCAGGACGTGATTCCTGCACATCACTGTGACTGAAAAAAGCAGTCAAAGCTCATAATGAGACACGCAGGTCCTGTTGCTATAAATAAACTTTGAAGACCACATGAGGCAACTAAGAACAAATACTCGCTAAATGAGTCTCTGGGGCAACGGATGCAAACAATGCCCAAAAAAAAAAAAAAAAAAAATATCTCGACTATGACGAGAGGAAAACTCAAAAGTGTGCTAAAAGACAGGAAAAGTGTAAAAGAGGAAGATCAATCACAAGGAAACCCCTCAGCTAACAGGAGATTTGGGCAAAAATACTAAACTGATCACAAACTCATTTTTCATTTGTGATTTTGCACTCTCTTATTTTTCTCTCTTCCTGTTTGTTGGTCAGTTGTTGCCGCAAAAGCCAGCTGAAGACTTTGGAGACTTGTGATGGGCATTTTTAATTATTTTTGAATGTTTTATGACGTTTAAGGTTAACTGAAAAGTTGCAGATTGACTTTTTTTGGTCCTTTTTTCTCACATCAGTTCTCTTCCTCTGCTTCTATTCGCTGTCCAGATGTAGATGATAAAGTCTGACAAGAATCCACAGAGGCTGCTGTTATTTACTACATGCAAACGTTCATCTATCACAGCACCTGTTTGTGGGTATTACACTCTGTGTGTGTGTGTGTATCACTTCTTCTTCTCTAAACATGTTTTCTGTCTTCAGTGTACATCATTGTGTGAATGTGTATTCTGTTCTGTGAGCGTGGCAGGATGCAAAGATGACACAATCCTCCATCCTGACATGGGCGCGCACGCGCACACACACACACACCCTTACACCGTGATAAAATGTAATCACACAGAATGGCTAGCTGTTTACACACTGATGAAGCAGAACACACACACACACAAGCTGCCTCTGGGGAAATCATGGAGCTGCCGCCGCCTCCAACAGTCACCTCATAAAGAAAAATCACATTTTAATTAATGCACTGTTTAACGAGCTTCAGCATGTTTGTACGAAAGAGAAACAACAGGAAAAGACAGAGTCATTACATCGATGGGCAACACTAACAAAGTCATTCAGCCTTTTATTTCTGCACTGTGGAAACGTTTTAATGCTTTGTATACTGTATATTTTTGGTTTATTCAGTGACATAGATGAAGTAAAATTCCAGCCAATCTATATTAAGATCATTAACAATAAAGTCATCACGCAGTTTTATTCCTGTAACATTAGTAGTAAAGGCTTTCTAATGGCCTTTTAGCTTTGTTAGCAATGTGGCTAATGTCTAACAAATGAGGAAAAATCTTGAAAGGTGACTTTTCAACTAGTCAACTGTTCAAAATTAACAATTTTCCATCAAAAATGTACACGTCCTAAGTATCACCAAGACAAATAATCTTTTTCCTGACAGCCTTCTGGCAACAAGCTAGCGCTAGCATGCTTATACTGCCATACTCTTACACTAACACTAAACTGCTATACTATCTTACACTAACACACTAAACTTTACAAAAAAGAGTAACGTGCTAAACGTAGCATCATACTCAAGAGCAAAAATTGACTTTATTGTTTAAAATTCAACTGCTGCATGCCAAATGATGTTGTTTGTTAGCATTCATGTTAATCTGTAAGCTTGAAACTGCTTGTACCAAGCAAGCAAACTTTTTTATCTTTATATAAGAGAGGAAAAAATAAAAACGATGTTAAAAAGACAAACTGTTCATCCAACATTCACCTCCAACCAAAGCTGAGCCTTGTATCCTCACTAACTCAGCGTCTTAGCAGCTCAAAGACGGAGCAGTTTGAAGACGACAGGCCCCCTGTTTTATTCTGAATTCTCTTGGCGTCTCATTGTGGTCAGGCACAAATGGAAGAGTTTGGAGACTCAAGCATGGATACCATTTGTGATTGGTTGCGCAGCAGTCATGTGACTATTTTGTGGAAGTAAACAAACCTGTATGTATCTTGCATGCATCTGAGAGCCTGGACTACCCGGCGTTGTTTCAACATGGATAACAAATTACAGGCATTGCTGATCTTGTTGTCTCTGCAAGCAGCTGTTGTGCAGTTAAATTCTGCATCTTATCATCAGGTTACTACTGCTTACATGTGCAGGAGGAAAGTTATTATTCAGCAAACTGTGAATGAATGAACAGGTGCTGTGTCACGTTGAGTGGTCACGTGATATGTGTGTAGTTTGGCTGGAGAGTCGAGCTGTGACAGAACAAATGGACGAGGAGCGTCTTTGATTTAAGACAGTCTTGAATCAAAGACGCAGCGATGTAGATGTAGCCTTATACTGAAAACAAAGTCCTAGTACAGCCGAGCTGACAAAGCTAAGTCTGATAAGCTAAATGCTAACATTAGTATGCTGATGTACCAGTGCCAGTGTTACACCCAAAGTAATGCTGAGTCTGAGTACAGTCTAGGTGCACAAAGCTAAAGTCTTACAATGCTAAGCTACATTTGACTAGCTCAATGCTACTGTCAGTATGCTAAGTCTTTGCGGTCCATTTGTGCCAACAGACTGCAGCTTTTCCTGGCTTGATGGAGAGCAGAAGCTGGTATGAGAGAGATATAAAAGAAAAGAAAGAAAGAATGAGAGAGGACATTAAACGGATGTGACAGTTTGAAAGCAGGACCAAAGCCTGTTTAGAAAAAGAAGAAAGACGTCGATGCATGAACAGAAAAACGGGCAAAAAACCCCTGAATTCAAATATGAGAGGTTGAGAGCCTAATGAGATGATATTTGTCCAACAACAAGGGCAAGTTCTTTAGGACAATGTATCAAAATTAAGAAAAAAATTGTTTTTGAGGAAAAAATGCCACCTCCCAGCCATAAAAAAATTAAATAAATTCACACACTTAATAATTTACAAGCCGAATAAACTCTGACAGGGCAAAGGCGGAGAACAAGGTGGATAAGACAGATGGGACGCAGCAGCCCAACACACATTTTACCATTTTCTCTCCTTCTCTTGCTTGTCTGCATTCCATTTCTGCTCCCTTTAATTCTCTGCGTACATCCGTCCCTCGCTCATTCCCTCTGTTGCCTGTAATAAAAGTCGTATGACTGAAAACCAGTGATACTATCAACCTGCACAGAAGTGTTGTCTTGCAAAAGCAGTGATTTGATTAAGTTTTGGGGCAAATGTAACTGAGGCTTAGTTATAAAATCTGGTAGTCAATGTTCGTTTGCCAAGGAAGAGCCAATGTATCAGCTAGGACTCGACTAAGTGATCTGTTTACCGATATCATCGGCCAATATCATCCTATCACAGATAAACGCTCACCAGCCACTTTATTAGGTACACCTAGTTAGTACTGGGTTGGACCCCCTTTTGCCATCAGAACTGCCTTAATTTTTTGTGGCATAGATTCAACAAGGTGCTGGAAACATTCCTCAGAGATTCTGCTCCATATTGACATGACAGTGTCACACAGTTGCTGCAGATTTGTCAGCAGCACATCCATGATGTGAATCTCCCGTTCCACCACATCCCAAAGGTGCTGTATCGGATGGAGATCTGGTGATTGTGGAGGCCACTGGAGTACAGTGAACTCATCGTCATGTTCAAGAAATCAGTTTGAGATGATTTGAGCTTTGTGACACGGTGTGTTATCCTGCTAAAAGTAGCCATCAGAAGATGGGTACACTGTGGTCATAAAGGGATGGACATGGTCAGCAACAATACTCAGGTAGGCTG
>JAQFJA010000016.1:15524204-15537297 GCA_029874485.1 Naso brachycentron
TAATGTAGGTTTTCCTTGCCTTTTTCGCCGTTTTCTAGTCGCCCTACTTGGATCAAAGTTTTTCCTTCCCTCCCCCCTCCTCCTCAACTATGGCGGCGGCCAGGTCCACCACTGGCTCCGTGTTGCTGCGGATCATGTGGCTGGTGTGCGGGCTGTCTTCATTCACTTCGGCTCAGCATTATAACAGTGAAAGTGGAATATCCGTCCCAGAACACGGATTTTGCCAGCCCATCTCCATCCCGCTTTGCACCGACATCGCTTACAACCAGACCATCATGCCGAACCTCCTAGGCCACACGAACCAAGAGGACGCCGGACTGGAGGTGCATCAGTTCTACCCGCTGGTCAAGGTTCAGTGCTCTGCGGATCTAAAGTTCTTCCTCTGCTCCATGTATGCGCCGGTCTGCACGGTGCTGGAGCAAGCCATCCCCCCGTGTCGGTCCCTGTGTGAGCGTGCACGGCAGGGATGCGAAGCCCTGATGAATAAATTCGGCTTCCAGTGGCCGGAGCGGCTCCGCTGCGAGGCTTTCCCCGTTCACGGAGCCGGGGAGATCTGCGTCGGCCAGAACACATCCGAACCCAGCAGCCCGGCCTCATCCTCCTCTCCACCCGACCCGGTGACCCTTCCCCCAAACGTAGGCCCACCGAACCAACGCCCGCAACAGCCAAACCAGTACCACCAGTTCTCCTGCCCTCTGCAGCTGGAGGTACCTTCCTACCTAGGCTACCGATTTATGGGGGTCAAAGACTGCGGGGCACCATGTGAGCCCACCAAACCAACCGGCATCATGTATTTCCGGGAGGATGAGGTAAAATTTGGCCGGCTGTGGGTTGGGATCTGGTCCATCCTGTGCTGTGTGAGCACCTTATTCACGGTGCTCACCTATTTAGTGGACATGAGGCGGTTTAGATACCCCGAGAGACCCATCATCTTTTTATCCGGATGCTATTTCATGGTCGCTGTTGCTTACGCTGCTGGCTTTTTCCTGGAGGACAAAGTTGTTTGTGTGGATAAATTCAAGGAGGACGGCTACAGGACGGTGGCTCAGGGGACTAAAAAGGAGGGCTGCACCATCCTCTTTATGGTGTTGTACTTTTTCGGTATGGCTAGCTCCATCTGGTGGGTGATTCTGTCCCTGACCTGGTTCCTCTCTGCCGGGATGAAGTGGGGGCATGAGGCGATCGAAGCCAACTCTCAGTACTTCCACCTGGCTGCGTGGGCTGTCCCGGCAATCAAAACAATCACCATCCTCGCCATGGGCCAGGTGGATGGCGACGTCCTGACCGGGGTGTGTTTCGTCGGGATCTTCAACGTGGACTCCCTCCGCGGTTTCGTCCTGGCCCCCCTTTTTGTGTACCTCTTCATCGGCACGTCCTTCCTCCTGGCAGGTTTTGTGTCCCTCTTTCGGATCCGCACCATCATGAAGCACGACGGCACCAAGACGGAGAAGCTGGAGAAGTTGATGGTACGGATCGGTGTGTTCAGTGTCCTCTACACGGTACCGGCCACCATCGTGATCGCCTGTTACTTCTACGAACAGGCCTTCAGGGAGCACTGGGAGCGGACCTGGCACATGCACACCTGTAAGCGCTTCGCCGTACCCTGTCCGGTTCACAACTTCGCCCCCATGACCCCGGACTTCACCGTGTTCATGATCAAATACCTGATGACCATGATAGTCGGGATCACTTCGGGTTTCTGGGTCTGGTCCGGGAAGACTCTTCAATCATGGAGGAGGTTCTACAAGCGCCTTAGCAATGGAAATCATGGAGAGACAACCGTGTAAAGTCCGGAGGATGACGAGGCTTGCAGCCACGGAGGTTTGATATAGTAACCATGTAAATGAGGTCAAATAACTTTCACTTTTAATACTATTTTGGACATATTTCTGATTGAATTTTTTATGTGTTAAGTATGTGACAGACTGTAAGACTTTTTGGACACGCAACCAAACTCAAATCTTCGCTTGACAGAAGTTGGATGAATTTTCAGTTCAAGTTTTTTGTTTTTTGTCATCAACAGAAAACACACACTCCTTTCTTGTGCATCCTTGGATTATCTTTGATGTAACTGTAAATGGGCTTACTGGTCCCAGGGCTGTAAGGCCAGACTGGTGAAGTTAGTTTTAATATCAAACTACCTTCATATTATTGATTATATCCTTGATCATTACAATTTGAATGTACTTCCTGTCTACTCTGGTGAGAGCTTCAGAACAAAAAGACTGATGGGTCAAGCAGAGAGGCTTTCGGTCCACGCTGCAGCAAAAAAGGTCAAAGGTTCGATCCCTACAGCAACCGCACCCTCTGACTGTGATGCCTGGATTATACATGTGCATTTGAAGTTACTCTGCTTTTAGCTAAAGACAAAAATTCTTGTAATGTGTGTTGTAGACATTGCAGAGCACAATCTCACCTGTTCTTAATCTGAGGAATAATGCATCAGCTCGAGACTCTGCCATCATGTGCCAAGCGGCTGCCCAGAAATCAGAACTTCTGTTTCTTTTTTCTCTCTCTTTTTTTTTAAATTTTCAGACTGTTGAGTATTTGTTCCTGTATTGAATGTTCACTCCGAAGGTGAATGAAGTTATGTATTGGTTTGCACAGCTATCCTAAAGGTTGAAAGTGTTATAAATGACTGATTCACCACAGGATGACCTGGATCAAACAGTCGAGACCACACACACACACACACACACACACACTCAGCCTCTGCGCTCTGCAGTGAAGACAACACAGCTCATTGTTTGTCTCTGTGTGTGGTCTCTCAACTGTTGGATCTCCCATCCAAAAGACTTTTTAAGCTTTTAAGACATCCAAAGCACCATTTCAGGGATCCAGATTTAAATCCATATGGGGCTGAAATGGCTGCTCAGGATTTTCAATGTTATTTTATCCTGGATTAAGATTACTGTACACATTCGCGCCTGTATTCTATCCAATGTACCTGAATCTGCCTTATTCCCATATAATTTCACATGTAGCGTTAAAAGGTTTTTTTCAAGCCGACTGAACATTTGAGTTTTTTCAGTGAATCATTGTTTTAGTGTCTGGACAACCTCATACTAGGCTTGAAAACACAGAGACTGCATTTATTTTCTCTCTGTCTGGAAACAGGATTTATGTTTGTTGTTTTAAATCATGTAAACATCAGGAAGAAGGTCAAAGGTCATAACCATGTGAGAGAATATGTATGTATGTATGTGTATATATATATATATATATATATATATATATATATATATACACACACAACAACAATGACTAAACTATAAAAATTGTCAGGACCACAGTAGCCTTTGTCAGCTTTCAAGTGGTAATCTTGAAGATTTGAGTTACTTTGTTTCTTACACCACCTTTGGTGATAAGCGATAAGCTGTAAGTGCTTTCTGACTTCATTTCCCAGAGTTCATGTAGAAGCCAAACCGTGTTGACTGTATAGCATTGGTAGATTGCCTGTTTTCTCCTTCAGCATGTGACTTTCTTTCTATCTGTACTTGTGCTTGAACGCCTGGATGCTGTATTTTCTTTGCTGGTCGATCTGCCATTGTAACTCACAGGAAATGAAAGGTACCTTCATCAGTCAGACACAACTAAGAGCAAGCCTGTGGTGTTAGCTCCGCACACTCTCTAGGCAGACCAACCCCTGGTGATTGGCGGAAAAGGCGTCACTAACTGATTCAGTGAGGGAATGTTGCTACAGACACTCAGATCGTAGAACTCTGCAGTGCTGCAAGTACAAGAGCTTATCAGCGGGTCATAGAGTCAGTCAACACTGTTTCCCCTAACCCTATGATAGAGACTGAACTCTTGGAGATGACCACTTTAAAACAAGCAGAAAATAACTGATAAATGTACCTTAACAGTGGATGAATGCACATATTCAAAGTGTAGCCAAAAAGTTCCTCTTGCTTTATGTTTTGTTCAATTACTGGTTACATTAGCTAACATTTTGATGTAAGGAGGCAAAAAATGCAGAAAGGAAGGTTTGAATTTGAAGTTTTCAACTTTTTTCATGCCGGTCAACTAATATTTTGTGTGTGTGTGTGTGTTTGTGTCTGTGTCTGTGTGCAGGAGAGGAGGCCACGGAGAGCCTGATGAGTCTAAGTCCATCAGAGCTGAAGAATCTCCTCCATCACATCCTCAGTGGGAAAGAGTTTGGGGTGCAGCGCAGCGGTCAGTCCCCACTGTTCCACATCTTCCATCCTAATGACCAATCACTTCCTGTGTTACACACTCAGCCAATCAGATTCTGCTCTGTCTTTTGGATTTCTTGCATTTCTTATGCTGTGAGTTTCCTGTGATGTTCAGCTTTGCTCCCCTTTTACAGTCAGAGACTTAGATGCGGGCGTCAGTCCTGCCATCTCCATCCATCACCTTGGCAATGTGGGCGCTACCAAGAGCGAGAGGGCCGGCATCAGCAAACTGAAGAGTGACATGAAGATGGTAGGACGCCGTGCCCCAGATTAAAACACAATTCAAAGTCAAACAAGTAGTTCAATAAACACACTATATATTTTCCATTTAATTATGACAATACGTCATTTAAGTGACGTAAAAGACTCAGCAAAAGTATGGTGGCTCTTAGAGCTCAACACACTACAACTTCAAAAATTCATCCTGATTAAAAAAAAACAGCTACAAAAATCTGACGAGATGAGCAGAATTTAGAAAAATGCAAGAAGTGAGGAAACACAATCAAGTACTGAAATGCTGCAAAGTAGCGCAGATGACAAGAGAACTGTTTCCAGGGGACGCTAGGAAGTGGTGCACATGCCTGGACACAGCTGGGACACTTGTTGTCCCAGTAAATAAACCACAACAAAAACAACCTAGCTTCGTTATTTACTTACCATAGAAACAACAAGCTCCACAGTATTTTTCTCACATTACGTTATTTTTCTGAAAGTGATTTTTTTTCAACAAGATTCAGTATGTGAGGTAAAATCTAGTTGTCAGTCTGTTCAATGAAAATCAAAACTGACTCACCGGAACCACTTCCGCGAAAGGAAAATAAGACAAAACTTCCAAACAAAAACTCCCAAAGCAAACACTTTTCAGGGAAAAAACAGAGACCCTACCAAGGAAAGAAATACTGTATATATAGTAAAGACCTGGTATAGAAAAGGTTAACTGAATTGTATTAATTGTTTATCTCAAATTTGTAAGCGCAGTTCAAGTGAAAAGGGAAGAAAATTTCAAACAACTTTGTCACAGAGGCATGCATGGTGAGTCAATTTTAATAATTTATTGAACACACTGACAACTAGTCCTTACTGCCACATATATCGAGTCTTATGACAAAATCACTTTAAGGTTTCTCAAGTCATCAGAATAGTTACTCTTTGTTTATTTGCATGTTTACTTTACTTGGAGTGTGTTGACTACTCAAGTCTAAAATGGACTGACAGGCTTAAGAGAAACATACTGTTGATCAACAAGCAGATCAACTGTCAGAGTTTTGGTGCTAAATCATTCTCTCGATGGAATTTTGTGTGAACAGATTCACTTTTTATTTTTATTTTATTTTATTTTATTTTTTGAAATTTTTGCCAAACTGACTTTTGTCCTTTTGCAGCTGGAACACAGGTTGTCTTTGACGGATCCCAGTAAGGTGATGATGATGATGATGGTGACGATGGTGGTGATGATGATCATGATGATGATGATGATAATAATGATGATAACCACAAGTGAAAATGTTAAATCAGACTAGGTGCTAATTCACCTGGCTAATTGTGGAGAAGTGACAGAACAGATTGATGATGAAATATGTAGATTTCTTTTAATTTTTGGATTAATTTAATTTTAAAGTTGACAATCAGTCGAGCAGTTTGTTGTTGGTGATTTACTTACAGTTTGGTCTCTGTGTTGCAGGCAGAGCACAGGTTGTCCCTGACAGACCCATCTAAGGTGATGATCACATGAGGAAATATTAACTATCACAGTAATTTATATGTTTCATCTTTGTCTTACTTGGAAGACATAATTTAATAATGAATTGAGTTAAATCACTTTTTTTTTCACAAACAGCAGCCAGACTTTGTGTTATAGTTGTTTGAACCCATCAGCTTACCGGTCGATACATCAGTCAGGTCATAGTTTTTCCAAGGTTAAGCAACACCTTTGAAGCTCAGTATTTAGACTAAGATGATGATCAATTAAGAACAATGGAAAAGTTGAACATGTGTTTCCTGACAGAAGAGCAAACTCCATCTGCAAATGAAGTGAGCAAAAAATCCTCGACTTTGTCTCGAATGTCAAGAAGGGATCGTCCAGCATCATAACACTGCTTGTTTTGTCTTTGTTTTCAACCAGGAACCCAGGCTGTCTTTGACCGATCCTGTGTTGGAGGTGATGATTGATGATGATGAGGATGTTAAGAGGGCTGTGGAGTTTTGGAAAATGAGTTCCTGGCTTCAGCGATGAGGAGCCTGATTTAATGGATTTGCTGGGGAGAAGAAATATGACTTTGATAAGTAATTTAGTGTTTGATCGTTGCAAGTCATTGTGTTTCCTCTGTTGCAGATGGACTGCAGGGTGTCTTTGACTAACTCAGAGAAGGTGATGATGATGAAATATAGAAATGAGAATGTGAAAGAGGTGATGAAGAGTTATAGACTGGTGGTGATTTAAAAGAAAGTGATTCAGTTTTAATTTGTTCTCATGTGGATGTGGAGAGATTTTAGGTTGTCAGAGCTGATCGAAGCAATGAGGATGATGATGTTGATGATGGCTGCAGTGATCAGACTTGATTTTTGTTTGCCTGATTGAAAAGGTTTTGACTTGTTGATATAACACATTATGTTGTGTCAGAGGAGTACACATAGAGTCGGTGCCTTTGGATTTGAGTGGAGGCAGATTGGCAGGAAGATTATGTCTGTAATGCGACGTGGATTTTTTGTCTCATTTCAGCTCAACCAGTCACTGACCGTCCGTCGCAAGGTGACAGTCTGATGTTGGTTTTCTGGTGTTAATTCATCTGAAATTTTTAACCTGAACATCAACTAAATGTCATGGAGCGATTTTTTCAACCCACAATTAGAAACCCAAATATGTCTAATTAATTGTAATTTAAGCAGAAAAAGAGGAGAAATTTTGTTTCGTTCTAAGAAGGTATTTGATTAAAGCACCATCATGTGAAAAATTACCAAATTTTCTATTAACTGACTTAGTAAATGTTTAATTTAAGAATAATATTGTGATTGAAACAGAAACAGGCAGACTTAAGTATTTAAGCTCTTACATATTAATTAGAACGGACACTTTCTTTTCAAAATGGCTGTTACATGATGATAAAGTTTGTGTTTGCTGAGTTTGTTTCCATCCTGCATGTGAATCCCAGTTTCTCAATGGAAGCAGCCAGAATCGACACTGACTGTCGGGGTTGTTTGGTTGTTATCATCACTGTTTGGATGCATCACTCAAACTTCTGTTACTTGATTTGTTTCGTGTTTTTCATTTTGTGCTTCTTGTTTGTTTCTCTCCCCTCCTTTCTTTTCTCCTTCTGCCTCTCAGAGCATGCGATCTCAGTCTCTGGACATAGAAAACTTTGAATCAGGGGTAAACTTTTCAGATAATTCTGATATATTGAGTTGCCAGTTTTCTGGATTGCTTTCACACCTTTAAAAGAGAAGGAGGGCGCTCTTCTTCCTGATGAAACAGAGATCTGAATCTTCTTTGTTGTTGATGTGACTGTGCAGAGGTACAGGCTGCCATCAATAGAATCTCTGGACATTCCGGAGAGCATTCCAGTTGCCAAGGATACCAGACATGGCCAGTGGCTGCGCAGGAGACGTCTGGATGGAGCGCTGAACCGAGTCCCTGTAGGCTTCTACCAGAAAGTCTGGAAAATCCTGCAGAAGGTCAGACTGCTCACACAGTGTGTTCAGTGTTCAGGTCTTGAACTGTTTTTTAAGAATTTTCTTAACCTTAAAGAAACAAATGCATTGTTTTCACTGCAAAGGAAGAAAGAAAGAGTATGAAATTTTGTAAAGTAACTAGTAACTAAAGCTGTCAGACAAAGTTTGGGTAAAAAATACAACTTTTGACTCTGGATGCACCGATATGGAAATTTTTGGCCGAAGCCGAAAACTATAAATAATAAAGCACTTGGCTGAAAACCGAAAGCGTTTTTTCGCAGTGTTTCATTTATTTTTCCAATATTTTCCCCAATGCATAAATTTAAATAATGTGCTTTAATCATGCTTTTCAAAGAAAAACATCTTTTTAAAGAATTACATTTATCTTTTGCTTTGGCTCTGTCACTGGCAAACTTCTTGGCCCTTTCAAAGATGTCAGCCGCGGATGTTGTTGTAACTTTACTTAAGGAAAATGTTTATTACGTAAGGAGTTACAAGTTAATAATACATGAAATATTTCAGTTAAAATTATATATTGAACAGTAAACCACAAAGGAGACTGTAGATTTCATTTGATTTTTGATATGTGAATTACAAGTGCAGAGAATAATTTAGGGATTTTATGCTTTGAGTTAACTGTTAGGTCTTAGTGGTGTGCTATCGATGGAGAGAGCGTACTGGGACCTACGTCAGGAGGAGCTTTTCTTTTGGCTGCTGCTGCAGCTGTTCCTTTCTCCTACTCGACTATCTTTAGCATAGTAAGCTGCTTGACAGGCTGCATTTCATGCATTTTACAGTGCCCGCTCACTTCACGCCAGTTGCTGTATATATACGCAATTATATGCATGTTTATATTTATGGGTTGCTGTTTGATCGGGTCATTAAAATCGCCCTAGTTTGGTAAAAATTAATTGGCCTTTTAACTTATTCAGCTGAAGACAGAAATGGCTGTTATTGCTATGCTGAACATTCGGTGTATCTCTACTCTGAGGTTTAGTGAATTTGAAAAATAAATTTGCACAAAGTGGAAATCTCTAGTACAAGTACCTCGAATTTGTGACCAAGTACGGCACTTGACTGAATTTGCTAACTTCTTGCCTCTGCTGATAATTGTCTAAGGTTTTGTTGGTAAAACTGGATTACTTTTGGTGAAGAGTGCATTAGGACTTCTTTAGGACTCTAAAGTCAAACTTTGGCACTTGGATATAGTGTTCATATCAGGGGATCTTCACAGAAAAGTGTCAGGTCTCACAAAAAATTCTGTCAGGTGTAAGACGTCAGATTAAACGTTCATCTTATTTTGTCTGATGCTGTTTATCAGAGGTTGTCCTGAGACCTGATGCTTTTTAATCTAAGGTCTGAGACCTTGGGATGTCTTACTATGAGCAGGGTACTTCGGACTTGAGTGCAATGACTTGAGGTTTCCGTGTAAATTGAAAACAGTGAGGGTGGACAGGTCATCAGCCCACAAGGACAGTTCCCATAGGTCAATGGCCTGTGGCCAGTCAGCAGATGTATTTGGGAGTGGAGGGTCCTTGGCACCTAGGGTACTAGGCAACTGATATCTCGGGTTGAGTGTTCTAAGCATGTCTATGAAGCCTTTTTGTTCAACCACCGAGATTTGGGCCACATCCTTGTCGATGTGGCAGGCTACCGCTTTAGTTATATTGTGCCATTTTTGACTTTTTTTTATCATAAGGCTGCACACTGGTAGATGACGCTTGCAATGAGACTTGTTTTGAGACAGATTTCACAGACTGTGGGGTGTTGGAGGCTGCATTACCACGTAGTTTCATACTCTCTTTGTAAAGCAGTTTGTGGTGCTGCTGTAGGTGATGGAAGAGATTGGAAGTGGTTCCACCTCTTGAAAGACTTGCTTGCAGGTTTTACAGATGGTGTCTTGTTGCTCCTCATCTGTAATCCTAAATCCAAAATACATCCAAATTACAGAGCCATTGTTTTTTTTTTTTCTTCGGAACTAGCTCCTGCTCATGATCGACCATACTACTCTCTGCCAAGTTGCACCGCGTCAGCCATGTTTTCGAGGGAGAAGCGTACGTGCACACGTAAGGGGCGGAGTTCGAAGGCCCCAAGCAGTGAAAGCTGCACCTGATTGCAAAGCAGAAAGAAGTGAGCGGCTTAATAATCATAATAATAATAATAATAATAATAATAATAAAATATCGGTATGGCAATATTGTCTCAAATACATATCTCCCTCAAAAATATACTGATGTAAGTCATAACATTGGGATACCGCCCAGCCTTAGAGTTCGTACATGTGATTAAGGGGCTGAAAGAATAGTTCACTGGCAGGCTGTGCCACTGATTGTGGTGTGCTCTGGTCTAGGCCAAAAATGGCATGGTTGAATTTTTTTTTGTCTCAGTTCACCTCGGACTCAGTCTCACCTCTGGCTTTTTTCTTTTTCACGTTCTGTTCAGTTTTTTTATTTGAAGACAATCGTCAGGTTAACTCCTTTTTCACAGGGATTTTTTTTGTTTGTTTTTAACTTTTTAAAACATGCACAAAGGTCCTCAGTAAACATTATAAAAGTTGCTAAAAGTAGCTTTTCTGCTCAAATTGAGTAATTTTAGACCAACATTATACTAAATTCTTTTTAAACTTGGGCTTTATAATAACACGCAGTCAGCACACAAAGTAACAACCAAACAAATACTTTCTCCTCCAGTGCCACGGTTTGTCAATAGAAGGCTTCGTCCTTCCTTCCTCCACCACCAGAGAGGTAAGAGAGATGCTCGATTATTGTGCATAAGAAAAATCTTTTCAAATCTGTTTAGTTTCATTTTGGTAACTTATGACAAAGTTTGATATTTAAAACCTGAAAGAATTTAAACCTTAAACAATTCAAAGTGAAGGTGACATACTTGCCATTTGCACAAATAATTTTTATTGACACTTTACAGCCAATCAAAAACTATTATTTTCTATGAACATGTTTGTGTTAATAGGATGTTTTTATAATAATCAATGAGTTTTCAGTTTAAGCAGCACAGGTTTGAAACCGTTACTGAAAAGTGCAAGTGGCCTGTTCAGAGACAAATGAAATCTCTTAACCGACAAATCTCAGTCCTTCCATCTCTTGTATTTTGCCCTTCCTCATCTTCTCCCCATCTTCTGCTTTTCCTCCTCTAGATGACACCAGGAGAAATCAAATTTGCCGTCCATGTGGAGACGGTGTTGAACCGTGTCCCGCAGCCTGAGTACCGGCAGCTGCTGGTCGAGGCCATCTTGGTTCTCACCATGCTGGCTGATGTGGACATCCCGAGCATCGGTTCCATCATCCATGTGGAGAAGATCGTCCATCTGGCCAATGATATGTTCCTCAAGGATCAGGTGAGTGGTGATGTCAGAAGAACCCCAAATCCACTTTTAAGATCTCTCTGATGAAGTTGAGCATGATTCTCTTCAATCCTTTCCCTCCAGAGGGACCTGGGAGCAGAGGAGCACATCCTGGAGAGGGACCCTTCCACTGGAGTGTGCAGACTGCTGTACGACAGTGCCCCCAGTGGCCGCTTTGGAAGCATGACCTACCTCACCAAGGCCGTGGCGGTGTATGTGCAGGACTTCCTGCCCAGCGGGTCGTGTGCGGTGCAGTGAGGTGATGAGGGCAATGAAAAGTTCAAATGTGCAACATTTTTCACATTAAAGTAATAATAAATTAACAGAACATGAACAGAATGTGTTGAATACTGTCACTGTTATGTGTGTGTGTGTGTGTGTGTGCAGAGTGTAAAAGGAACAAGTGAAGCTGGAGGTGAGACATGTTAGAGAACGTTTTATTCAAATTAAAATCAGATCAAATTTTAGCAGCACTTGCATGAATTATTTTATAGTTAGTCTAAATTATTATAATTTTTTTGTTTTAATAATTTAATTTTAATTTCAATTTGTTTTTGTTTGGTTTTATTTAGCTTGTCATTGTGTGGTTAAAGGTAAAGTCTGGGGGGGGCAAATATTATTTTGCTTTCCATTTTCCATTAATTAGTAAGACAACACTTAAAGCAAGAAACGACATTCAAGAGGTCAAATATTTGAGCAATCCAAAACAAAATAATATGCCATTTTAAAAGTGCAAATGACGCGTCAGGGATGATACCTGCCTAAATCAGAACACTGTTTACATTAAAGCACATGTCTTCTCCTAAGTTAAAACATTTATTAAAGGAAAAAAACAGCAATACTCAAAAAAGTGCAGTAAAACAAAAGTGTAATAAAGAGGTTTCTTAAAATAAATCTAACATCTAAATTTTTAAAAATCCAATCCTCAATAAATTAAAGTGCACAGGAGGCACGACACCTTCTTCCTTTAAACTAAAATGGATGAAAAAATAACCTGCGTGTCTCTCCACATCATCATAAAGTGAGGGAGGGCAGAAAGAAAGCAGACCTGAGATTTCGCCTCACTCGTCATCTACCTTTATCTTCAATTTTTTTTTTAAGAAAACTAGGATGTTCACATTTTCTGGGTCAAGGCAAGACCTCTTTGTGTTCACTATGTCCCCTGCTGTTGAAAACACACGCTCGCCAGGAACTGAAGTGGCAGGCAAAGCCAGGTAGCATCTTGCCATCTTGGCAATGTGAGGGTATTTGCCCTCATTGTCCTTTCACCAGGCTAGGGGATCTCCATCCACTGTGATACCTTTTGCTGCCATATAGGATGTCGTCTCCTCTTTGATGGTGATGTCCAACATCTCATCTGTGCAAAAGTGTCCCCGAAAAAGTCATCCATGGCCAACTTCTTTTGTGCTGATGTCTTCTCTGACTCTGCTCCTGTTTGCTCTGTGGCTTCTTCTCCCTGAAAAAGAGAAAGAACAGAAAGAAGTCACCTCATTTATTAAAGTAATTGTAATTATTTAGATTTATTTTCAGATTTTATTTAACTAATATGATTTTGGCAATAACATTTACTAAAAGCCTTTATCATTCAAAATAAAAAAATATATAAGTCAGATAGCAGTACCACAGACTGTATTTATTATTTCAGTTTGGGTTTTTTGTTTTACCTCTTCTGTGACCTTCGCTTCAAGCTCAGTTGTGAGATCTTTGTATGTCTTCAGGTGTAGGACAGGGCCCAGGTGAGACAAGGAGTTGAACCTTGGATCCAGTGCAGTTGATCTATAGGCAAGGCAAATTTATTTATATAGCCCTATTTGTTCCATCAACACAAAACCTACTACAATAAAAGTAGAAAAATAATACCCGATATAAT
>JAQFJA010000016.1:15538446-15549806 GCA_029874485.1 Naso brachycentron
CATAATCCAAGACAGATATCAAAACTGCTTCAATAACCCTCCTTCTACTAATCAGCAGAAAGTTGGCTCTATTCCCATACAAATATCCAATCTTCTACCACAATTTACAAACAAGATCATCAACATATTTAAATGTGAACTTCTCATCAAGCCAAATGCCAAGATATTTATACTCAGATACTCTTTCCATATCAAGCCCATTTACGGTATGAGTATGTAGACCCTCATAATTGACATTTTTATTTCTAGTGAACAACATAAATTTAGTTTTGCTGTCATTAAGCACTAACTTGAGATCAGTGAGTACTTCTTGCAGAGCATTAAAACAGAGCCGCAGATTCACGATGGCCTGTGTAGCAGAGTCAGAAAGACAGTAATTAGTAGTGTCATCCGCATAGAGATGGGCACAACAATTATTTAGTAAGGAGAAAATTTTGTAATATACAAGCTAAATAACACATGGCCCAAAATGGACCCCTGTGGGACACCTTTTATGACAGACAAAAATCCAGACTGCACATCACCTGATATCACAGATTGGAGTCTCTCAGATACCAATGTAATATAAACCAATGTAATGTAACTTTTGTAAGAGAAGCAAATTGTCTACAGCATCAAATGCCTTTGATAGATCCACAAAAAAGGCAGCACAGCATTTTCTGTTGTCAAGAGCAGTTACTATATCATTTACAACCAAGGTGGTAGCCAAAATTGTGCTGTGTTTTCCCTGGAGTCAGACTGGTGTGGGCTAAAGACTAAATACATAGGGAGAAATGGTTTAAATTGGTGATATACCAAGGACTCCAATATTTTAGCAAGACAATAAAGTTTCAAGATTGGACGATAATTATTTAGATCACTGATATCACCCCCTTCGTGTAATGGGATTACTTGAGCCATTTCCCAAACACTGGGAACTATACCAGTTGATAGTGAAAGATTAAATATGTAAGTCAATGGCTCTGTAAATAACAGGGCAGACAATTTTAGAAAAAAATGATCTAATTTATCCTCTCCAGTTAATCTCCTAGCATCAATAGAGTTCAGAGCATCATAAACCACAATTGGTGAGAGTGGCTGGATAGAGAATGAATGAGGCATTCCTTCAACTGAATTATTATGCCCAAGATCACCAGGTGGCCCTACATGGCTACTTTCAAACAGATGACCGGGGTCAATAAAGTGTTTATTAATGGGTGAACAAATCTCTTTCTGCTCTGAAATCACAGAATCACCATACTTAATTGCTGATGGTAGGGAAATGGAAGTTTTATTCTTTAAATTCGCTGCTTTCCCGAACTTGGCAGGACCTGAAAATTAACTAGTAAGCAAATTCAAATAGTAATTGTTTTTATTAATTGTTTTTTGTACACCTTTTTCAGGCTGTCTAAAACATGTCCAGTGTGACTCATCACCAGAGTGTCTGGCAAGAGACCAGGCTCTATTTCTGTCATTAAGCAAAGTGGATAATTCAGGTGTGAACCAGAGAGTTGATTTTTTTTTTAATTTTCTAAGCCTCTTATATGGTGCATGTTTATTAAAAATTGTGAGAAAGGATTTATAGAAGAAGTCCAGTGCCTTATCAACATCAGGGATTTCTAATGTGTAATGATGTCACTGTGGAGTAAATCAGTTAAAAAAGCTTGATCATTAAAATTTTTCAAACTCCTTTTGGTAATGGTGTGACACTGTGTTTTCTTTAATCTAGTATTTCTTATATAAGGGCTGGGACAATGATCACTAACTCTCAAATCGAAGACACCACACCTGTGTATCTTCTCGCTCTTATTTGAGAAAATCAGATCAATCAGAGTGGACCTAGTATTATCTTTCAAGTTTGGTCTGGTGGATTCAGTGATCAGCTGAGAAAACCAAGGTTACTGGTGACCTCTCTGAGATAGTTTGAATCCCTATTAAGCCAGTCGAGATTAAAGTCACCAAGGACAATTACCCTACCCTTTGATTACATAGAAATTAGTTCAGCAATCTTATCAATAGAGCTAGTATCTATGGGAGATTGGGCCTATAGACTCCAATCACATAGCTATGTCTGGACCAAAAAAAGTCAAAGTTGTTTATGTAGACAAAGCCAGTGGCAATGCAGAAGTTCATTAGCCATCAGTGCAGACTAAAGAGGTGACTAAAATGCTCTGAGCCCCTACCCAGGAATGGGATGGGACCAGACAGAATGCAGGTTTTTCCCAGCGCCAGTTAAGGTAGCACTAATAACTCACACCAAAACAGGAGCTGAGGTGAAGCCCAGCTGGAGCCATGGCATTTACTTATCAACCAGGAAACATTACATGGCTTATGTAGCCAATCATGACCGAACATATAACCCCACATGATAGCATGTGGGGTATGATAGCACATACTGCTATCGGTACTGGCATAACGCCTCTGTCTCTCTTTTTTTTTTTTTTTTTAACCCCACCTAACATAAACAGCAGCAGTCCTCAAAAGTCATAAACAAAGTCAACGAAACATGTCAGCAGATGCCGTTGGCAAGACGACCAGCGAAGGCCAACACTGTGCACGGGTGCAAGCTCACCAGATGGGGCAACCTGACTGACCTCTTAGCTGCTGGAGGGCTGCCCTTCCCCACCCGGGCTGACAGCCTCAGCAGGTGGGCTGACCTCCAGGCGATCAGGGGACTGCCACGCTCCAGATGGGAGAACAGGCGTGGAGATGGCACTGGGAATATCAGGGGGTGCTGGTGGCACAGGCGAATGTGGCAGTGCAAGGAGATCCTCATTCCCCGATTCGTTGGAGAACTGCAGGAGACCCCAGGCCGCCAGGCACCTCAGCTGGGAATTTGAAGCAGTCAGAGAGCCTCACACAATATGATGCCTCACGCAGCCGGGACCCAACAAACTTCCTAATGTTATAGAAGGGGGGTTCCACAGAGATGACAAGGTAGCAGTCACAGGCCTGAGTCTTGTTCCTGTCTGAGTGGAGGCAGACCAGAGTGCCGACAGCAACCGCAGAGTCAGAATGTAGTTGGGCCAGGGGAGCCTTTGAGCGCTCGCTACATGGATGATTAGCGCAGTGCTGCTGGAGCTGTGCAGCCACTTAATAGGAATCTTCCAGGGGCACCTGGGCATTGGAAAACTGATCCCGCTGAGTCCACATCTCCCGCGAGGACAGGCCACGAAAACATACGTATGAATTCAGCGCCGCTGTAGCCACTACCAGGGCTAGGGGTGTGACAGCACCCCCCAGTGGATCAAGGCGTGAGAGCTCGCCTGTCAGCTCCTGGATAGCCTTCTCTATAACAGGGTTCTTGTTGATGTTTTTAGCATGCCCCAGCTCCACCATAATCCGGTGCTGGTACAGGATGCGGTCTTGAACCAAGGCCTTGAACTCAGGGGCCGGGTCAGTTCAGATGACGGCCATAGAACCATCCATGGGGTGTAGCGGAATGCAGAGCTATATCAACGTATCCCGTAATGTCCCACGATGCTCATCAGACAACAGCAGCGTGGACGTGAATGATGTCACCGCCTCATGGAGAACAAGTATGAGCTGACAGGAGCCCTTGAGGACATCAGCCGCGAAGGACACACCAACAGCATCAGGTGGCGGAGACGTGGACTGCTCCACCTTGGAACTTGGCAAGCGCCGCGGTGCTGAACATGCACGACACCCGTCAGAAACACACTCTACTGCCTTGTCCATGTCGAGGGCATACAGGTACCACTTGATGACTGCCTTGAGCTGGTGGCTCGTGGGATGGGCCAGCTGGATGTGGAGTGCAGTCAGCAAACCATCCACAGCCTGTCGAGGGACAATGATGCATTCCCCTGGAGGGGCAAGGGGGTCATCGCGCCTAATGACAAGCAAGCCATCGGCCACAATAGTAGCCACATTCAGGTATCTCTTTACATCTTTAATATTGGTGAGCTTCTTGGGCAGCCGCGTGCCCTGAACAAGATGGGAATTGGTGAGATGAAGATCAGGGCACTCCGACTGTATTGTTAGATCCATCCAACACATTCGGAACCAATGTCTATTGGACAACAGACTCTGCTGTACACCTAATAAAGGAGCAGACCTAGCAGCCCTCATCCTCACACAATGGCGCCTTGCGGCTGACGAAGTCAGACGAGAGGATGGCAGAGCCTGCAACATGTCAGACAGACACCTGGTAATGGCTGACACCAGATAAGATAGCTGACACTCGAAGACTTGCAGAGAATTCACCACAGCAAAGCTTTTCAAGTGCTTGCGCACAAGGCTTGCTGTCAGTGAGGAAAAATGCGTTAACCTCAGACTGGATGATGTAAAGACTAAAATGCTTAATGATGGCAGCAATGGAGAGGGTCTCCACTTCACATGGCAGCCACGTTATCTGGGACGCCCGAGCTTGGCGCTGAAGAAACCTGCCAGGCGTAGCCTACCCCCATGTGACACATACAGGGTTGTGTCTATACCGGGTTGTCTGACAGCACCATCGGTCACAATCCACAGTGGGTCCGACAGCAAGGGCAAAGTGATGACACGGGCAGACGAGAGTGCCTGTTGCAGACTGTCATTCATCAGTCCATGCTATAGCCTCCGGGGACTGGCACCCAGCAGTGGCAACCTCCAATGGAGCAAGGTAAGCTGAGCACTGCGGGAGCACACAGGAGAGAACCTTGTATGCACCAACAAACAATCTCAATGGGCCCACAGTGTCCAATGCAGGGCAAGAGGCCAGGGTATTGACATGGTGTGGACTTGCCATGAGAGGGCCGGCGCACCAGATTCACACAAGGATGGTGGGGTTAATGATCGTCTTCGCCGCAGACAGGCGACAGACATTTATAGAGGGTCTGAAGGACCCTCTTCCAGTTGTGAAGTAGCTCCTGAGGCATGTCACCACCACAATACAGATCGTTGGCAGTCTTAGCCACGATGCCCTCCTGCAGCAGATGGCCCACAACACTGCACATGAGCTCCTCCAGTGCCATCTCTGAGCCAGGCATGCCCATCACAGATCATGTTTACACCCACACTCCCTTAAAGGGAGTGGCAACGCCACAATACTTCACTGACTAATGTGTGAGGGGTATGTGATAGAACGCACTTGTCAAGTTCGTGACCACAATATGCTTCCATCGAGCAATGAGGCGGCGGGTAGAGTCAACATCAGGCAACAGCAAGGGCTTGAGCTTGCTGTAACGTCCAATGTCGGTGAATGCGGTCACTATACGCGACCCCCCACTGTGCTTTTTCATGAGGTAAGATGGGTTGAGGTACTCCACCACAACATCGACGTCTTCAGGGTGCTTGAATACACCGAGGTCCTCCAGCTGGTTTAATTTAGCCTGAAGCTCCACAAGCTTGCCTCGTGCATAGAGATGGAGGCACCCCTTCAGCTTCAACCGGGTTCAACCGGGCCCATGTTGACCTTGGCCTCAAACGGCCCAGCAGCACCACTGTAGCCTTTAATGTCAGGGTCAAAGACTACATCACCTTGAGTAAAATCGGAAATTGGGCAGCGGCCTCCTGAGGCAAGTCAGGGTTGACCTGAACTGCAGACGAGTGACTAGTTTTACTTGGTGCCTGCTCTGCTGCACACGGGGCTAAGCCAACCACTGAGAACCTCGTTGCGCACATACACAAGGGTCACCTGGCAGAAGTGCTTGTGGCGTTTCAGGCTGTGAGGCTTGGTCGACAAGTTGAGGATGCAGATTTTACCTGCAACACTTGAGACAATGTTCGGCTTTTTCCTAAAATCTGTATTTCCACACCCAAAGACACACACCTGTTTGTTCTCCTCCAGATGCCACGACTGAAGGAACTCACAAAGGTCTTTTGCAATATTTTCTCTCCCATGTGGTCTTAGGGAAAGAACTTGTCTCACAGTAGGACTTGTGCAGCTTCAAGTCACTGTCATTGTAGATCCCCATCAGGCGGATATATGGTTTAAAGCAAAAACATTCCAATGATGACAGAGTAGCTGCTAGCTTGTCATGGCATTCTTCATACATCGCACACAAGCTAGTCTGGAAAAGTACACAGGATGTTTTGTATGGGGTTGAGTTTCTTCAGTAGCTGCTTACACTACATTACCTTAATATTAACTATATTAACTTAATATAGTGTAAACAGCTACTATAATATTAAATTAATATTATAATATTACACTACTTTCCATCCATCATTAGCTCTTCTCTCTGATGGAGTGCATCTTGTGACTGTTTCGGTGATGCTCGACTGAGTCTTTTTCCACCTTCAGGGTGGCCGCTGGCCTTCAGGGTCTGCTCGCACTTGATGGGGTGTTTTTGCTTTAAGGTGAAATAAGTTTGTCGTGTGCCCACCATCGACTGTCACCTTTTTTTTGGAAAAGTCTGCACATTATTGTGCTTTGTTGGAGGTCTGACCTCTTGTAGCCAAATCACTTCTAAAGAATTGGACTGGCTCCTTTTTTAGGTACAAGACCCTCATCAGACACTGATGTGCTGCTCTGGCATTCAGTCATGCTTATGCTCATGTTGTTGTGGAGATGACATGCTGTGACTCGTGCATCAATGCCTCACCACATCAACAAGACATCGCAGTAGTATGTCATCACGCAGCTACATCGTGATATGGCACTTTTTTGAATTGCAAAAATTAAATTGGTATTATTGTGGATGATATATGGCCCAAGTAGTTACATAGTCTACGTCTGCTAATTGTTATGCCTGGATAGTCTTAGATGAATATTCTTAGTGGTTGCATTGACGTCAATTAGGCTAATATGCTCAGTCAGGATGAGTGCCTTCCAGGGCTTAAGACAGCATCCTGTGGTTTCGGGGACAACAGAAAATGTTTTGGGGACAATCAGAGATGTTCCACAGGAAGCCTCCAGGACAAAGGGGGCTTTTGTACATGAAGTTTGTATGTACAAGTAACTGTTTCTTAGGGTTGATACATTATTAAAGAATAAGCACCAAAAGCAGGAACAGACCAGTGCAAAAAATGCCAGCGTCATCAGTCTGCCTTCACTGAACGCATCCAGGCCATGAGTAACTACCCCGGCACGACACCAGCTGACTGCCTGTGGAGTGCGGCTCTGTGAGCAAGCTGGCGAGCAGTGCAGCTTCACCACTGCACTCCATCTGCACAGCTCAATCAGATCTCAATTAAAATTTTTTACGTTTAATAAAAACCTTGTAGCTAGGGCTGCACGATTCTTGGTAAAATGTGAATCACGATTTTTCTCCCTGAGAATTGAGATCACGATTCTCTCTTTAAAGAAAACAAAAGCTTGGTTGACGTTATAGAGATTCGTGGTGTTGCCTTGCAGTGCAGCAATAATGCCAAAGGACTCGTATGCAAATTATTCCTCCTTACACATCGTCGTAAGGCTTTGTCAGTTCTACACGATGAAATGTCCCTTTTTTCTGCATGAGTACGTCATTACTCTCGCTGTCGCCACCGCGATCTTCCTCAGCGGTGCTCATTTTTTATTTTCACATGTAAAATGCGGCTCCAACCTCATCGACTAAACTGACTTCTTCCTTCTTCCTGCTTGTCTACAGGTGACATTGCCGACGCCGTGTCTGGTTACTGTAGCAGCGGTGAGTGACAGTGGTGAGTGACAGCGGAGCAACGTACACAAGGAAGAGAAATGAGAGAGGTGATTGAGTTGTCTGGTTGAATCATTGGCCAATCTCTGACTTGATTGTTGAATTAACTGCATGTTTCACACTGTGTGAGTGTGACAGAGCGTTTGGGATTGTTAGAAATAGTGAATACATGAATGCAGCGCGATCTGAACGCACAGGAAATACGAGCAAGTAAATCGCCGTCATTTAGAAATGAGATCGCATGTATGTTTGAATCAAGATTGTGATTTTTTTTTACGATTAATTGTGCAGCCCTAACACAAATAATGACACATTATCTACAGGAAGTGTGTTTCTGTTCTTATCACTGCATGCATAAAACAGTGGAAAGGTACAAAAAACTTTTTTTTAATTGCATAAGTTCAAACCGCTCTGGATGCCTTCACCCTTATTCCTGTCTAGCTCCAGCACACACACACACACACACACACACACACACACACACACGTTTACCTCTCACTGTCAGCCATCTGCATGCTCTCGAGCTTGGAGTGCGGTCCTCTGTTAAAGCCTTTCACCTCCTGCTCCTCCAGTCCTTCCAGCAGACGAATGGCGTCCTTGTTAACGCCGCGTCTCTTCGCCAGCACCAGAGGAGTAGATCCATTGTGGTTACTGTGAGGCAGGACAGACAGACAGACAGACAGACAGAGTGCTGTTACTGCCACAAGCCAAAGGAGCCACACATCACTGACACACACACATACACGGAGTTCCCAGAAGGAGGTACAGTTTGAATGAAGTGGTTAATTTGAAGAAAATCCTCTTTATTGCGTTTCTTACCAGATATCAATCTTCAGCCCGTTGGAAACCAGGAACTGTATCGTATCCACATGACCACACAGATGCAGGGCCGTGTTTCCTTGATAATCAGTCGCCAACAGATCGGCCCCGAACTTGTGCAGGAGGCGGCATATGTCCACATTCCCTCGGGCGGCGGCTAGATGCAGGCCGGTGCGGCCTCGATTGTCACGGATGTTGGGGTCGCATCCCGTCTCGAGGAGCCTCTTGGCGAAAGGCAGGTCTCCATCGATGCAGGCCTGCAGCAGAGGCACATTGGTCTGCGACGAATCATTGATGAAGACATAGGACATGTCCGAGTGGGTGTCAGAAAATTCCAGCGTACCTGCATTGAGGATCAAAGAGGAAAATCAGGAGATTCAGTCTGGTGGGAGTCAGAGTTAAAATAAATAAACAAAAATGGAATAAATTAGCTTCCATTTAGAAAATTAAACCATTAGAAGTGATCTAACCCCATCACACACTGCTTTACAATGTTATAAAAGCTGTGTGGGATGTCAAACAGAACCCAAGTTTCAGTAAATGGGACTTCTGTCAGATTTTATCGGCAGCGTTATTGAAACATCAGTTGCCCCCTAGTGGTGTCCAAAGGAACTCTAGGGGTGTTACACTTCACATCTATTGTGTGTAATGCATTTCATATCAGTTAAATTTGGTAAACTTTTGCATTTATGAACTTGTCATACTTGATGACAACATTAGAGCAACTCCCGGGTCATACATGTGGAAATGTTCTGACTTTACATTTTGGTGTCTGAGGCTCAACAGTCTGTTTTAAGGAAGGAGATGCAGCTTCAGTTCAGTCCCGGCTTGTGAGATCCATCCAGCTCAGGATGACTGAAGTCTGCTGTTCTGCAGATCAACTCGCGCTCTCCTCTAGTAACGTCAGAGGTGCTGGAAGTGGTATTTCAATTCTTTTCCCCATAAAGATTTTTTTAATAAGTGGTAAACAGCTCTACACTCAGACAGGCATCACTTATATCGAGCTTTGTCAGTAACATGGCTCCTTCGCTCTGCTGCACACAGAAAAGACATTTTCTGATATTCTGCTCCCACTCTTGTCCAATCAGGAGAGAGGATTCCAGAAATGTATTTTCGGTTTACTAGAGGACAGAGAGACTTTGAGACCCACATTACTGACCCAACTGTGTTATCAGTGATGGCTGTCAGAGCGTGCAGCTGATACAGTATATTTTGTAGTTGTTGTTCTGGTCACATGGTAGTCTCATAAGTGTGCTTCCATGTTCCGCTCTGGGTGTATCTGCTCCTGCCTTTGCTTAGCTCTGCTCTCATGTGCCACCTGTGTGTCACTGTGTGTTTGAGCATGTTGTGATTCTGTTCTTGTTTGTGCTTGGATGGTTTTTTATGTTTAATACCATCAACCAGCCCGGGACTGCAGATGAAACGTACGGCTAAATCTGTCACCGTGATGTGACTGGACTTAACTCATCACGTTCATTAGTGTGCATTGTCCCTTGTTAAATAAAAAAAAACATTAAACATTTTAACAAAGTGTAAATCACTTACGGTACTCTTAAGTAAAGTTTTAATATTTTCTCTAAGGGTATTTTATTCAAGGATCAACCTTAATGACATAGTAATTACAATGTGATGATGAACCAACTTTACTTATCTGTTAACTTCGCTAATTTAAAGATGTTTATACGTCGGCTGATTATTCAAGTTATCTGACAATTTATCACGATTCGACTAACAAGTAAAAACATCCTTTATTTCCAGGACAAAATCACAAAATAATCTTTAAACACTCATTTTAAACAATGTTAGTACCGTTCAGCTCAAGCTGACGTTGCCTGTTTGTGCTGGAGAAGAACAGCGAACGCACCCCGCGGCTAACTGCAGCACTGACGGAAACCACCGTGTAAAAATACAGATGTCGCAATATGACAAGGCCATTACACCGCTGAATTTATTATAACCTCACTTTCTTCACATATTGCACCGCAATAAAACGTTTGCAGGCAATAAAGATTTTAACGAGAAGCTAACTAACAGAGCTAACGACATCTTACAAGCTAACGTTTGACTCGGCGCGCAAACAGATAAATATGCAGTTTAACGACGGTAGAAACTTGCGCATGAAATAAACTCATAATTCAAACATTTCGTCAGTTGTCTGACTCACCTGTTGAAATGTCCTAAAGCAGGAGAAAAAAATACACTTCGCTTTCTTTCAAGCTAACGTTCTGTACAGTGTTGTTGTTGTGGTGCCTGTTCTTCTTCTTCCGTTGTTTCATGGCGGCGGGAAAACGCGCATCACTGCCACCTTCTGGACTGGAGTGTCAAGCCTGAACTGACGGCTCCATTAAAATCGCATTAATTCATTAATTCCTGTGTTCCCTAAAAATATGAACGTTTCCCTGTCGCGTGAACTTCTACATTTTACCATGTGATTCATTTGGAGGGTAAATTTAAGTTCATGTCTGTCTCCGTTTGGAAATTTAGGACAGTAAAATATAAAAACATCTCTCCCTAACAAGTGTCTCTGGGTCCCATGTGAGTCCGTGTATTTGGAGTCTATTTGTGCTAGAAAATAAAATAAATACATAAATAAAATAAAATAAAAACTTAAAAGGGGTAAAATTCATCATCTCTGAGTGGATAAAAAGTGTTTCTTCTTTTAGGTAATTTGCATCCACAATGAAAGTGACGCCCAGTTCAACGGCTGATATCTGTTTGGTTTTTCAACAGGGCAATAAAACCAGTATGGAGCTACAAGGTGTTGATGTTTTTAATTTGCTGAGTGCACAGCAATCTGATCTGATCTTCACACTGACAAACACATGCAGCGTTCTCAGGTAACACACATAAACCAACGTCTGGCATGAAAACAATGACAGCAATAACTCTGGTTATTTTAGAGACTTTATTTCAAAGTGTGTGAGCACAGAAATACACGTTCGAGTAACAGACATGTTGTTACCATTTCCTGCTATGGATCCT
>JAQFJA010000016.1:15578830-15590336 GCA_029874485.1 Naso brachycentron
CATGTTTTATTGCACCTATATGTCTCTGTGTCACTGCCCAGGTGACAACTTGGATTCTTCTCCTGTTAACTGTGTCACTCAGAGATGATTAATAATGTCAACCGCTTTTTACTCACAATCAGCATTAACAGGCCGTTATGTGTGTGTGAGACTTAAATTTCTACAGAAAAATGAGTCTACATGAGCTCTGCAGTTAACGAAGCGTACCTTGTCTCCTCTCTCTCCTTGATATCCGTCACTACGGCTCCCCTGAAAACAACAAGAGTTAGCAAACGGCACAGTGTATACTAACACTGTAGTACAAAACACAACGCATCATTTCACACTGTTCAGTTACTTACCATCAGCCCTGGGGGACCGGGAGGACCAGGCGGGCCCTAAACAAAAGTTTGCAAACAAAAAAAAAGAAAATCAGAGAAATATGAACCAAAATTTCAGATGAAAGAGGATAAACACAGGATTATTTAGTGCAGAGACATATCAGTGTCTGTATTAATTTGAGCGTGAAATAAACATAAAATCTGCAGATTAATTGCTATGAAATCAATAAAAACCTTTATGAGTTTCTTAAGACAAGATGTGATTGTAATAATGACATGTTTCTGTTATTTTATGCTCATTTATGGTGAAACATTTCTTCACTCCTTGTGCAAGTTGTGAAGTAATTCACAGAAAAATTTCTGACATTGTCAGCTGCCACAAACTGTCATTAATGTTTCGACAAATGGTGCCGCAGACACTGAGATGTTTTCATGTAAATATGTGAGTGGATTTGATGTTCAGACTCAGGCTGGGATACGTACGGGGAATCCGTCAGGACCTCTTGGACCGATCAAACCAGGCAGACCATCAGGGCCTCTGATGCCCTGCAGAGAAACACACACAGAGTTCACACAGCTGGCAGCAAATGTATCACTAACATTTGGTGAACTTACAGAAAGAATGGATTAAAAACTGAAAAGTGCTTGACAGTGTTATTCTGATGCAAAGGGAAAGTGAAAATCTTACAGGCTGGCCGTTCAGTCCCGGAGCTCCCGGCAAACTCTGGGTGAAGATGAAAGAAAAACTGATCAGTTATTAAATAAGAACTTTTCATTTTAATTCAATTCCCAGTTATAAATGGAAAAAAATTAATATATATTTTTAATCTGTATTGTGAATTTAAATTTACCTTAAAATAACGCTGGCATAGCAGTCTCACTATGTTGCACCCATTACACTTGACTGAATAGCACCGCCTGCTGGCCAAATGCTGTCAAACTCTGACAGCTGGCTCAAAGCTGATGTGTGCATGTACACATCAGCTTTGAGCCAGCCGCACATTAGTTATGACAGTTCCAATAAAATCCAAATATTTTGTGTTCCACATTTTTCAGAATTTTTAAAATGTGTTTGGGTATTGAACTCTTTGAATCCCAGCTCAGGCTGTCATCTGGAGCACTTGTGGTTTCATCATCACTCTAACAGACCAACCAACGCCCTCCTGATTAACTCTATGCACCAATTCTCTCCAAATGTTTCTGAGATGCCCCAGAAACAGACAGAGAAACTACTGGCAAGATTTCTAGATCTTCTTTTTATTAGATGTTGAATTTGTGCAAACTTTCAAAGAAAACATTAAAGTTTAAATCCACACTCTGGTAATAAAGCTGGTTAAGTGTGTGTGAGGCCTCACTGTGATGCCAGAATCCGAGATGAAGACAGGTTCTCCTTTCTGACCCTTTGGCCCAGTAGGCCCCTGTTGGAGGTAAGGATGCCGTCAGTCTTTCTATGGATCACATGCAGTCGCAGTAATCTGAACAATTATAAAAATTCAAACATTCAAAGCATATAAAATCATAGAGGAAGAGTTGTTGTACTCACAGCAAGTCCTGGTGGTCCTGGTACTCCTATGCCGAAGCCGGGTTCTCCAGGTTCTCCTCTGGTCCCGTTGCACCCGTCCAGTCCTGGTGGTCCTCTGCTTCCCTCCTGACCCGGGTGACCCTGCGGACACATGAGGGGAGGGTGCACACTTCAAGACCCACGCTGATGACAGCACTGAGGGATTATTCTTTTTATTATGAGGGGAGCTTTTTGTTTCCTTAAAATACAGAACAACTTATGAGTCAGAACGTTTCAGAAATCTTATAAAATGTTGCTTCAAACAGCAATATTTTCTGTCTAAAGGAATAAAAACTGACAATATCTACAGCATGACCGGTTTTTATGTGTCCAGTTGACTTACAGGTACTCCATCATTTCCTTGGAATCCGGGCACTCCCATAGGTCCCTGTACAAAGAGAATTACAGCACTGTTTGTTTTTAATAGATTCAAAGAGCAACACCTGGTGGTGAAATCATCATACTGCTTGCTTGTTGCAGGTATGTATAGTATGTGATTATTAGACATGTAAGAAACAGCTTGCGCTAATGTTTTAGGGTAAAAAGGACAAATGAACACAAACTTTGTCTCCTTTGAGGCCGGGTGGACCTTTCAGTCCAATGTGGCCTTTCTCTCCTTTAGGCCCTGAAGGCCCCGGGCCCCCACGCGGCCCTTCTGGTCCACTCTGACCAACTTCACCGAGAGGCCCAGGGCGACCCTGAGAGGAGAAAGAACACAATTTTCATGCCGAAAAAGACTTTTTTCTCCAGAAAGAAAAATAAAGAATCACATCAGCCTAAACCTTTAACGTTTATAAACCCTTTTTTTAAACAGAGAAATGACATTTTGGTATTTTAATGACATCCAACTCCCCTCCCTAAATGCTGTAAAGTTATTGCACATTGCATTTGTCTCCTTTTTAGGGCCCAACCGATATGAATATTGGCATCAGCCAATGCTGACACCAATATTAGATAGCAAAAAAATTCCAATGTCCACTATATATTAGCTGATATGACATGTATATATTTAATATCGTCTGAAAGTGTTTTTCAGAACTTGTGACATATATCATAGATTTGAACAAACTTCAGTCCAAACATCAGAGCACTGAACAGGAAACTCTTCACTTATTAGTTATTAAACAACAGACTGCCCTCTGCTGGACAAACTAGTTTACCAGCCTTAAAAACAGTTTAAATATTGGTGCATATCAGAGAACATAAACACTGATACTGATATATCTGTGACAGGCCAATATCGCCCATCAATAGCAAACAGTTATATCTGTCGGGCTCCTCTGCTTTTGTTTTAGCTTCATCACCTAAACTCTCAGACTGTGAGTGAAGGTTTCTCAGTGGAGATGTGATCATTTGAAATGAGTGACCTGTAGGTGGCACCGTTCCCACGTCCCTCTTTGATCTTTATCTGGTCTCATCTAACTAAAGGTGCTGTCTTCATTTTCATTCCTTCCCTTCTTTCATCATCATCTTCACTTTTGCACCATCATTGGCAGCTTTCCAGCAACTGCAAACCCAAACTCCAGTGGAAGCCATTTTGTCTTCATGTTATGGATCTGATGCGCATGTTGTCATGAGACGGGGACAAATCAGGGCAGAAGACTCAGCTGTGTTTTTTCTTCCCTCATGGAGGGATGTGAACACGTGAGCGTTCGTCACAGTCACATCTCAGAGGGACGGTGAGGTGCTTCATGTGGGCATGCAGCAGCATGTGGGCTCAGACGGTTTGGAAGAAAAACTGCCACCATAAAGTTATTTATTTAGTTTATGATAAGGTTTTAACGGATGTACCTGTTTAGGGGGATTAGACAAAGTTTTAAGCTCTTATCATGATATGCATGTGCTTGTGCTGCAGGTGAGAGGTTGCTTTTCCAACTTCGACCACATGATGGCAGCAGAAAAACAAAGAAACAACATTAGCAGGTGGGTTTGAGCTGGTTTAGAGTTGGATGAATGAAAGAATTCCTCTCTTAAGACAAACGCACACAGACGTTCAAACTGCAGCTTCAACTCATGACAACTGGCCATTAGCTTAGACTTCACATGGGATGAGAGGCTGGGGAGAGACGGACAGATGGAGGGAGGGCAGACGGACAGATGTCTGCACACGGGTCAAAGTCACACTATTTGATTTTCAGAGCAAAAAACAGTCTGAAACATCTGAAATCTGCTTTGTTATGGTTTTCATAGAGCCATTAAGATTAAAGAGATCCTGCTTCATTAACATGCAAACAGGGAATTACTTTTAATTTGTAGTAAATCAATGTTATATGAAATTTAGACGACTAGCATTATTGTTTCAGTACCATGCTGGGAGGAAATGTGCTCATAAATTCATTCAGAGCAGTGTCACACATTAAAGTTACAAAGGGAAATAAACCAGAGCTGCAGATGAACATTTCAGGGACATTTACAGATGCATTTATGGAACTGAAATGCATGTCAATGCCTGCACGCACGCACATGTTTATCCTTTTTACCTCATCTGTATTTACCATCAACATGTACCCTTGACTTATTTAAACTTGAATCATAAAGGAGTAAGTACACATAATTACATTCACACACTGCAGGCTACACAGCCCATTTATGCACATGCACAGAGGCTGCACACCCTTCATTACACACAAGGTAAAGGTTCACACACCCCTCTATTAGTTCAACACACATTCACACACACACACACACACACACACACACACACACCACTAACAAAACGGAAGGTGCTTTTCTGCTCCACACCTGGTCCTCTTCATATATAGGTGCTTGTCTGCCTGCAGACACAAAACCTTTTAACTCGTGTGATTACAAATCTGACATCAGGATGTCACTGAGAAGGTCAAAAACCAGCTATAAACAATCTGTACCATTTGTTTTAGCCTGCAGGGAGTTCAGAGTATTCGCACCGTTTACGTAAAGACTGACAATCGCACAATAGTTTAAGTGACGTCTTGTGACAGCGTAAACTTTGTATAAAGGGACAGTTATCATAAATCAGTGTGTCAGGTTTTTAATTTACAGTTTGTTTTAAATAAATTGACAGTTTGGGAAAAGGACTAAACAAAATGAATCAAGCTTAACAACTCTGTGTTGGGACAATATTTGCTTTCCTGCCTAATATGAACCTACAATCAGCTGCCAGTTAGCTTAGCTTTGCATCGTCCTGTGACAATGGTCAAGAAAAATTCCTTCACAAACCTGCTCTAGAAACAGGCTAGCTGTTTTCTCCTGTTTCCACTCTTAATGCTAAGCTAAGCTAACGGTTCACCGGCTTTAGCTGCTTATTTAATGACAGTAAACATGTCAGTGGCATTAATCTTCCAACTTTTGGAAAGAGCATTGAAGTGCCATCTGAAGGAGAAGGTGGAGGCAGAGTGAACGGCCCGATCTGGGGGAGCAGAGTTCTGTCAGATAAAGACGTCTCTCCTTAACTCTATCTTCCTCACCCTTTTTTCTCTTCCTCTCACTTCTCTGTCTTTTCTCTGTCTTCCAGTCAGTCCATGATTTACAGTCCGCTAACAGCACTGAAGCACAGACAGAGGATACCTGGACATGACTGACTCCAAAGCGACCACCTGGAAGCCAACCAAGAAGCTCACACTCAGACTGAGGGTGTCTTGTGTTAAAAGGCCCAAACACCCAGTGAGGTTCACAGCTGATAATGTGTCGTACTGACAGCTTCATATGCTGGTCACCTCCAAGAACAACACCACCAGGTATGTAAAACACTGAATCGTCAGTGATCGCAACACCCAGTTTCACTGATGAACCAGATGTGAAACCAATGTCTCTGACTGCAGTGATGTCACTGAGCCACTTCCTGTTCCTTTGCCGCATTGTTTTTTCACGTGGCACTGATCCTGGATCAGCCTGACCTCACTCTGTGTCTGAGGCTGCAGCTCTGCTTCCAGCCCAGGCGACCTCGGGGCAGGCAGGTAGCAGTAATGACAGGGCTGTGCCGGGTGAAGGCAGCCTGCCGGCCTGTCTGGCTCACACTCACACCTGGTTTCACCTGGGGAAAATATGCACGGCTCCCACTTTCTCTCACGCTTCGCCTCTGTCTCACTCTCCATCACTCTCTCCCTTCAAATCTTTAGTATGAATGAATGCATCCTGTTAGTAGATTTGTTTAATGTCCCTTCTGTCTTCCTGTAACGTGTCTGTAAACCAGCTGTGAGCACTCTGAAAGTGCAAACCTCCGTCCCTCTACAACTGCTCACCTGTTTCTGTGCAGCAGAAGCTTCGGAGGGTTGTGGGGTTGTCTCGTTTAAAGGCTCCGACGTTTCACTACTATCTTTTTTTTCAGGTCACAAGAGTCACTTTGTAACTCGGCTTATTATGTAAAAGGTGAGAGGTGAAGTGTGAGTTGAGGTGAAAGATGCTTTGGTCTCCAGCAGGCGCTGAATAATGTTTTAGTTCTTCTTTGCAAGACCTAATCACGCTGGATGAATGGACGTCAAGGAGGTTTTTTCATTTGTTAAATGCCAACAAATGTAAGAATCTGTGACTAAGATCTAATCTTCTGACAGTCTCTTTCATAGTCAGTGAGAAGTGAGAGCGCTGAATGACTCTGAAGGAGGAAGTGAGGTGAGTTTCAGAAGGTTTAAACCCCTTCAGTTAATTCCCTAACACGGCATGGAGTTAAAAACGGCACTGTGCAGATGAGGGGATCACAGAGGACGAGTGAGCCGAGACAAAAGGGAAGAGATGAGAGAGCAGAGAAAAAGGGGGAAATTTCACAGAAAACTAATAAAGAAAAGAAGTTAATCACATCAGGTTTTAGCAGTTTTAAAAATGACCACTAGATGGCGATCAGCTGGTTTAGGTGTCAGTTGAAGTGGGTTTAGGTTTGAATATGTTGTTTCTCACAGTTTCACTTTCTCTTGAAAGTACACTTTGCTCCAGTGTGCATCACTCACATGGGGTTTGCACATATGAAACAGACAATGTGCTCTGCTTACACACAAGGACAAATCTGATCATGAATCAGTCTCTCCCTCTGCCAGTGTCTCGCCAAGTCCTGACACCCCTGCCAGTTGGCATCCCCGCCTGTTTTCATGCCAGCCCGTCGGGTCTCCGCCCGGTTCTTCCAGACCTTCCATCCTCATCACCTTCCAGCAGACTGGTCAGTTTGTAGGCCCAAATCCCCTCGTGCACAAAGGGCACAATGGAGCCTATTCTGGGCCGCTAAGCTCTCTGGACTTACTGCTCCCATCGGGCCTACCTCACTTCCTGACAGAGGAGAGTGCTTGGACAGACAGATTCTAGCCGCTATGCATGTGAAAACCAGCGCGCGCGCGCGCGTGTGTGTGTGTGTGCACTGTCCGTGCACGCACGCCCATACAAACATGAACACACACCCTCAGGCCCTGAGGATTTATCAGGGTGCATTGTTTGGAGCAGCGAGTGTGCTAGGGGGAAGATTTTAGCTGTCACACCGCATGCTCACTGGGGGACTTTGATGGGAGGGGAGGGGGCTGGTAAACGCTGGGTCTCTGGGTGCATGTTTAATCAGCAAGGCAGTCTGATAACCCAATTACAGTTGTGACCACAGGCAAACACACACATGACTCGGCAGAACCTCACATGCCCTCGAGAAAAAACTGAAGAGCGATGGCTGCAAACTGTGCTCAAAGATAGACGTCGGATGCTGCGAGAGGTGAAACCAGTGAACAAATCAACTTAAAAAGTCTGCAGCTCCGCAGCCGCATACACACAGACAGGAGAACGAGGGAAAGCCTCTGCAGATGGGAATGTTTAGTTTGAGTCGCCCTTTCTGTCCTCCTATCCCTGCAGCAATCAGAGCGCAAAGCAAAACACCTTCCTTTATCTCAGACATGTTTGTCCTGCTCAGGATGAGTGATAACGCCGAGCGAGAGGCTCATGTGGGCATGAACGATAACATTTCCCTGATTCTTTGAGAGTTTAGAAATAACACCAAACTGGGAGCAGCTTGTGATCACACCTGGATTTGTCTTCATTTGATTGGTTCTAAATGACGCATGGATGCAAAATCTACGTCTTTATCAGATAAAACTTTGCTGTCACTCTTGGTAAATTTAATGTGAACCTCTTTAACAGTTAGACATGACAGGAATCCACCCCTTCATTAAAACATTCATCTTCTATCACTTGGTTACTGAACTGGCTCCATTGTCGTGATTGGCTCATGACGAGACGGGTGTTTGGTTGCTGGCTAAACAAAAAAAGTCTTTGGATGTTTGACAGGTGATTGCAGTGAGTCCTACATGAACCTTTCTTGTCAAACGACTGTAAATCTGAATCAGTCAGAAGAGAGGCACTCACAACGTTTCTGAATGCTTTTCCTGCCTCTCACTGGTTCCCACCCCTCCCCTTCCACCTTCGACTCGTCTGTTTGTGGTGATGGCTGCCATTAAACAAACAACCTGTTCTCTCTTTTCATCCAGGTGCTTTCCATCCCCAATAAAAACCTCATTAGTGCTCAGCAGGCCCGCTGTCCCACGGTGATGAGGTCATAAAACTGTGGTGTTTTCTTAGCTGATGGACGAGGAAATGAAGAGGAAAAAGGCTGTTTCTGTTTTTCACATTACTAGTCTTAGCAAGTGAAACAAAGAACTAAAATATCCCAAGAAAAGGAGCTCAGGCTGAGCTGTTCATGTATAATTTTTACTCTACTGGAACTAAACGGCATTAATGGGGCTGAGATGAAAAATAAGTCTGAGGTGACGACAACCTCAGAGCACAAACAGCAGATGTAATTGACAAGGAGGGCTCGATGAAACCTTTAAGACCTTTAAAAAGCATCGCGTGGATGTGACTGTTGAGGTTATGCACATAAAGATGTTTGGTAACAGATTTAAAATGAAATTCTGTGCTCAGTGACGTGCGGCTCTCAGGGGGATTTCGCTGAGGTACGAGATGACTAATTCATGTCCAAACATTCATTTGGCTAAAAATGCATCTTGATGATCTGTTGTAAGCAATAAAGTTGAATTATGGCTGAAAATGGTCCTTTGTTGAGCAAACCAGACATAAGGTTGCATCCTGTGTTTAAGATATCATCTTGAGTTGGAGCTCCAGACATTTTCTTCTTTTTTATCATGCCAAAGTGCAGGAGTGTGTTTTGGAGAAGAAGCATCAAGATAGGACGCAGCATCAGTTAAAGGGAAACTAAAAAGAGGGAGCTCCATAAAGAGAGCAGCGGGGTGGAGGTAGAGGGAAGTGAATGAAGCACGCACCATGTTAAAGAACAAAGGTAGTTTTAGGTCTTACTGAACTCACAAAAGATACTGCTGTGAGCGTTCACTGTGAGAAGTTTGGGTTCGACCTTTTGCACTTCAGCCAAGTTAAAACCTTTTCTAGCTCCCACAGATTTCTTACCATGAATTTCTGACAGCAAGCACAAGCTTATCTGAGTCTGATGGGTTTCAGTGTAAACACACAACTGTGTCATTAATTAACATCAGGAGATACTTCCAGAAATGTTGGCATAGAAATGCTACATTTATAAAGCCATGAACATCACGACAAATCCAAGCGGATGATCCACTTTATTCTACAAACATCAGCATCGGGATCAGCAGACAGAATCCCATCACATACAAACAGCACTGGTGTATGTTGACAGCACAGCCAGACAGGAATGTAAAGGACGACAAACAAAAACACCCCGACTTGGACTCAAGTCATCAGAGATGTACGCAGGGAGCAGAACTTGCTTCAGCTACACATCTTTCTGTTTCTAAGAGTTTGAAAGAGACGTGGCCACATTTTCCTGTTGGCATGACAAAGATGTGAAGTGTGTGAAGATGAGCTCCAAGCAGCTGTGTTTACTTAGGTAGGGATCGAGATTCCTGCACAGTTTGTTGATGCTTTCTAATGTGCAGAAATTCTCTATAAGTGTGTGTGTGTGTGTGTGTGTGTGTGTGTGCGAGAGAGGGTGTGTGCACCAGCAGCAGCGTGGGACTCTTGCCCTTAACTTATCTCCTCATTCTGCTCCTTCAAAACAAAAGTGCACAGATACACCAGAGGTTGTTTTTCCCTCGCAGGCAGCTGTACTCCCTCCTGATACAATCTGACGGCCACCCAGCCTGCACACCATCCCCCCACCACTGCCGACCGAAGGACGACAAAATTAGGACCCGACTGATTTATCGGTTTGCCGACGTTATCAGCAGATATCGGCCTGTCGCAGATCTGGCAGTATCAGTGTTTATGTTGTCTGATATTTAAACCGTTCTTTAGGGCTGGAAAAAATGTTTGGACTGGTGAGTTAAAATGGTGTAACTTGTAGTCTGTCCAGCAGAGGGCGGTCTGTTCTTGAATAACTAATAAGTAAAGTGTCTCCTGTTCAGCGCTCTGATGTTTGGAATAAAGTTTGTTCAAATGTCGGATATCCTGCCTCTGTATCGCGGATATCGGAATTTTCTTGCTCCTGAATCTTGGTATCAGCTCCAAAAACTTCCGTCTGTCAAGCTCGAATCAAAAGCAGCATAAGTGACGTGTTCCTATATTCACTACTAGAAGAGTTTGATGAGATTACCGTCTAATCCACACACACACACGCGCGCGCGCGCACGCACATTTGCACATAAAGTATTTTTGTCCTGTTTAAAGGTGATGAGTATCTACATGTTTAACAGTGTGTCAGTTTATGCTGTTAACTGTGTGTGTGTGTTTGTGTGTGTGTGTGTTTTATGGAAATGTCATAAATAACGGTGCCGTCATCACTGCATTGATTCAAGAGAACCTATAAAATCAGTAATAACCAGTTCTGTACATTCCTCCGTGTGTGTGCGTGTGTGTGTGTGTGTGTGTGTGTGTGTGTGTGAGAGAGACATTAGATCACCCAGGAGGTGTCTGAGCACTAAGACGAGTTAAAGAAGAGCTTCGCTCTGTCAGTATTCCACTTCGTTAACTTTTATTGTCATGACCATATTTTTCTCTGATAGCGCAGCGATATGAATGTTATTAATATGAGATGAGCAGAAACAACATTTTAATGCCTAACATCAAGCAAAAATACAACGTTTGGCTCTTTTTCTGTAAGGATCTGCCAAATTACAGAAGAAGTACCTCAAAACTTTACATTATGATGTGGTAGTGTGCGCCTGAACTTTTTAAACATGTTCTAAGTTGTAACAGTGTAACTTCACTTGAATACAGAAACTTAATGCAAATCTTATTTGTGTATAGAATCTCATTTAATGTGTATCTGACATTTTTCCTGCACCTTGTTATAACAGCTCCACTATGTTGTTATTGTGGTGAAACTGAAGCTTTAAATAAGTAATGACTTTAAAAATATTTTATGATTTAATCTGGGTTATCACCCAATTACAGGCCATAGTTACATCACTGAGGTTCCTCAGGGAGCCATGTGAGGGCAGCAGTGTGCACTGCAAGATGCATGAAGACCTTGATGGTGAATTTCTTCTTCTGTTGTGTCTTTTGCTCTAGTTTTCATGAAACAGCCAGAACACAGTGAAGCTCTCGCCTTCCTTTCCTTCTGTATATGATTCAAAGTCATTGTAAAGGCTGAAAGTGATGAGACAGGAAGGGTGGGTAGGGAATGAGGATACACACACACACACACGCACAAACACACACACACACACACACACACACACACACACACACACAC
>JAQFJA010000016.1:15610510-15628473 GCA_029874485.1 Naso brachycentron
AAAATGCAGCCTGACATCTACTGAAGTAACACATGGACACATTTGGACATTTGGAGAAGACAGAGACGATCTCTGCTAATGGAGACGAGTCAGAGATAAACTGGGATGGTCCTTAAAGTTGTGAGTTTTCTTTATTTTGTGTCACACACTCAGCAGCACGCTGACCACTCACAGAATAATGAAACCTCGCCTCACCCACTTCCACTTGGCCCACAGTAGGAGCTGCCTTCTGGCCAGCTATAGTGACTGAGCCAGTGAGCTATTTTAGGAACAAGAGGAGCCGGCTCCATGGATATGTAACGGCACTTTGTTGACAAACACACTGACCCCAGTCACAGCACGCTGTCAGCCTACAGTACACGAGAGTGACCACCATACGGCACACAGTCATGTATCGACAGCAAGATATTTGAAACAATGCAAATCAAGATGATCAGAGTGAGATTAAATGTGAAATCACGTCTGTGTTATTGCAGCATAGCTTGGCACAACGAGCATCTGTCCCCCCTCATTAGTGGCCATTTGGGGCCACGATGGGCAGCAGGGAACACAGCCAGAGGAGCGGCAGAGGCCCTTTGCTACGTAATGAATGGGAGATAAAGCAAGATTACGAGGCTCAGGGTGAAGCTGAAGGGAACGGTGCCAGGTGGTGCTAAGCTGCAGGCCCTTCAGTCAGACTGCTACAATGAGCATGACGCCGGTCAGCCTTTATTAACTGCTTAAACGGATGTTTTTTGGGCCACATGGAGTGAAAGCGTGCAGCTCTGAGAGACAAAAGACACCAGGTTCAGTGAATTCAAGTTAAATTTGGGACTTTTACTTTGGATCTAAAACTACATTTATTGTCTCTTATTTAAAAGGGACTGCATTTTATTCTTAGGTATTTTGATCACAAAACATGTGAATGTTTAAAATGTGAAACACATTTCATGTGCAGAAATTTCTGTCTTCACATCTAAAGGGTGCTGGGGTCAGCGACATCTGGAAACCAAGCGAGCTGTTGCATGAGACTCCTAAGGAATCAGCCTGGCTGCCACCTCCCTGTTTTTGCACCAGCTCGTGTTTTATCTTGTTTGTTGTCTCTCTCTCTTTTAAGTCCAGTCTGAACTGAGACCAAACGGCTGCAGGGAAAGTTGCTCGAGCCGACTGACGGTGTCGCCTGCAGCTCAACTTGTCAAGCCGCCAGAGGCCAATTTTAGAACGTGAGGCATTTCACTCGTTTCAACAGCCAATCAGCTCGCAGCAGAGTCACCTGTCACTAAGAGTCAGAGTGTAGAGCAGCCAATAGGAACACACGCTCTCTGAAATGAGCTGTGATTGGGTGAAAGTCTCGTCACAGTCTGAACACAGAGCCAAGGAGAAGAGCAGAAGTCTGGAGTTCTTTCAGAGCAGCTGAATTACAAAATGCTGAAAGGTTATTATGGGATGTTAGTGCCATGACACCACAGATAAACTGCCTTCCTCAGCTTGAAGAGGTTTCACATGTAGAATGTACAACAAAACTAGAAAACACATGTGACTGGTTCATCATATTCCACATATAAAAACATGATTTTTTTTTTTACCTTCTGAAGTACTTTAAGTTGCTGCTGTGTGCGAAAGCTGTAAAATGAAAACTTTCCATGCCTAAAGATATTAAACAAAGGTGTGGATGTTGGCTTTGAACACAGCTATTCATTAAGTTAAATGTATTTAGCATTCCCTTGAATAGTTTGATCTGACAGTGATTTAGGAGGAGCGGGCAGTGAAACCTGATAAGAGGAGCTCTTTGTTAGCCTCCATGTGACACTAGCGTTACACCTGCCAGAGGCTGTCTCACATTGATGGCCAGGTATGAGGCCTGAGTTAGCAGAAGAGAAACTGGGCCAGAGTTTACATGTGAGGAGGGAGTCCTGCCAAAAGTGGGTCAAGGAAGCAGGCGGAGGTTGTTTTATGGGAGTCTGGGGACAGAGTGACCCAGTCCCTGAAAATATCCCCTCAAAGCTCTTGAAAGCTGCCACTACTCCCTCATAAAGAAGACTGTGCATCACTGTGGGAGTTCACCGCATGTAGCCAGTTTGAAACACCTCAAGAGAGCTTTCAAACATTGTGAATACAAGGTACAACTGCAAGGCTGGTTCGACGACACCAACTGATCAGGACTTTGCTGCAGATTGTCAGTCAGTCACAGCTTTATGCTTTAAAACTCAGAGCTACGACAGTAAAGACGGACTGCTGCTCATCAGCCCTGTCACTGGTGATGAACAGTGCTGCTGGGGGTTCAACTGTAGGGCGTGGGCCGACACTCAGCAACAAAGCACAGTAAATTACACCTGTCTGTTGTGGTATTTTCCCCCTCTGGACGGGGGAAGACAAATTAGGAAGTCTTTGTGATTTATGACCTTTTGCAAGATGACGTTGACTGACAAAAGTTGCTCCAGCAGAGAAAAACAGCCGGGAGTTTTGCTTGACCACAGTGAGAACCCAATCGTACCACAAACAGGAAGAATTCTTTAAAGACAAAACTTCACAAGCGATGCCAAACATCTCCTCTGGTGAGACTAAACATAAATTGAATCTGAAAGTTATTGCCTTCATAGATCTGTCTGCTCATACAGCAATAAGCTGTGGCACTTCCACACCCGCAGGCTGTGTTTTGGCTCAAAGCAGTGGCATCATTACCTTTGGCATCCACCTCAGAGAAGTTCTGACAAGAGATAATCGCAGACAGGCTGGCATCATGGGCAAAACATCCAGGGAAGTTGGAACCCAGTGTACCAACATTATATTTTTTTTTTGATATAAGGGGCGCAGACAATAAAGGAAGGTGGGAAATGTTACCTGGCTGGCACAGAGGAGGGAGCGAGGGATGAGTGTGAGACAAAGAGCAGGAAAAACAGAGAGCACGTCTCCCTAATTACAGGGACAGGCAGAGACACAGCACACAGTAACTGACACGTGTGATGTGCCAATGATAGTGTTCCTGTCACACTGGGACATTAGAGAGATGCGGCCGCCATTTACCTCGCTACAGGTACGGTAACCGTGGAAACACAGACTGGGCAAGGGGAAACTTGCTCTGATGTGAACCCTGAAAATTAGGGGAAAATTTCACATCATTTCTGCCTGATACATTAGCCGCTACTAGCATGCTGAACTGTTGGTGGTTGAGTTGCATTGTGGGAATTGTAGGCACCACGTTTGGCCTCGTTCTGCTGCCTCGATAATGTCTGGTGTAAATCCACCATTGTGAAAGGAGTGCAATGGGGAGTTCATATCATGTATCTCCACGTGATGATTTAGAATTATTTGAATCTGAAAAAGATAAACTGTCCCTTCATGGGTTGGGAAAATTCTGCTTTTGGAGGTACATAAACCTTTTAAACACCCGCTGGACTGACTAAAAGCAGCTAACAACGAGACCTATCAGTTGACATTCTGGAGATACAAGGTTTTACAGGTTTAATACAGTAATACTGAGCTTCACTAATTTTTAGTAAAAAATAGAGACACTGGTTGATTTCCTTTAGAAGTTGTGTAATTCACTTTTTCAGCAAAGATGGCAGCCATACTTTTATGTTCCCATCATCAGAGGTTAACACTTCCTTGGTTCAAACTCAAACTGAAAAGTTGATTTGATTAAGCGTCACAAAATGCTAAAAAACAAACAAACTTCACATGAATTTGTGGTCTTTTAGCATTTGCCACAGTTGACTAAATTTAACTGGATGTTAGGATGAAAGAACAGATTTCAGTGTCCCTGCAGGGTTACGGAGAGAGAGAGAGAGCTCTCACAATGTTGAGTTGAGTTCAGGCTAACACTGCCATGCTAAAGGTAAAGTTAAACAGGATATTAAGAGTTGAGCACACGTTTGTTTTGGGTTGGTTTACATTATCTGCAGGCCACATTTGTCAAGCTGGTGCAAAAAGGGCAAACAAGTCCACCTGCACCTTCATTGCCCACAGCAACAGCATTAATGTGGATTCAAGTATGTAACTAACATCTCGATTAAACAGCATTAATGGTAATTAGAAAGCCACTTAAACACACTCTCTCTCACACACACACACACACACACACACACACACACACACACACACACACACAGACACACACACAGAACTTGTCCCTAGAGGGGCGGCTGTTCAGACCACCACCACAGTAAACGGGCAAACAAAGGGAGATATGTTCCCTCAGCACAGGCATGCATATGATAATTGCAGTGGGGAGGAAAAATGTTTGACTTAAAGGGCCGATGTTGGTGTCTAATGCCAAAGTAATGATGTTGCAGGGGAAAAAGTGGAGCATCAAAGCAAAGCGGGAATTGAACCTGTCAGGCTTCCTGACTTCAAAACAAACTTGAGTTCCCCGAGGGTAAAGTTTCCATGGTATCTGTTCTAAAATCAGCGTCAATGATAAGAGCTTTCTGAAGAGCCTGGTTAAAAAAAATCAGACGACTCCGATTAAAGCAGAACAAACAGTTTTCATCACCTTTAAAGGCTGTTAAGGCTACCCTGAGGGCAAACACATTTAGCAGACAAAGAGCAACATTTTCATTATTTAGTGTTACAGTTCTGTCCTCCAGACAAATTTGTGTCTAACGTTCATCCTGGTTTTTTGTTTCCACCAGTTCTCAAAAAAATACCTGGCTCTTTAGGGGCTGAATTCTCCATTATGTTCTCCAGTTGCAGGAAGTACGCAGATATTTTTTTTCAGAGCTTTTTCGCTGGAAACAGCCGCCTGCTGCTGCTGCTGCTAGAAACAAGGCTGATGAGGACAAAGACAAACTGCAAGTTGCTAAAACACCTCATAGAGCTGAGGAGAAGCCTCACTGTTAAAACAAAAACACTGATGAGTCCAGCTTGAAGTAACCAAATGTGTCCACCGCTGACACACAGATGAGATACCTATGTCGGGGGGGTGCTGGCCTGTTACATGAAGAAGAAAGAAAGGAATGAGACAAACAAAATGAAGCGAGAAAAGGAGGAATGAAAGCCAGACAGACAGGAGAAAAGCCAGCACACAGGGAGCAGCAGATTGGAGGTCTAATCCTTCTAAAGTGCAAACAGCCCCGAGGGGATCGATGGCATTAAGCAGAAGGGACCGGGCACGTCGAACAAGCTAAGACAGCACTCCCACCGAGATCCAGCCAGCCAAACTGTGCCCCACCTCAGCTCCTCTCTGACAGGCCCAGAGACCTTCACAAACACTCCCCCGGGGCCTGCACATAGATAGAATATCCCCCCCTGCCCTCCCCTCACTATCAGCGCTGTTTTCGCTTGTCTCCCTTTAATGAGAGGCAGAAAAGCAAAAGACAAAGTGCCATAAACAAATCTGGAGAGCGAGCGATGGAATGTTAAGCCGTCGCCACGGCCGCAAGCCCCTGCTGCCTTTGTATTCGCCTGACCTCCGACCTCTGAGTTCACCGTGACCAATCGGGGGACAAACTGACAGCGTGTGCTTCGTCAGAAGAGAGAGAAGGGGTCTGATATGTGAAAGTGGCTTTGCCAAGGCTCTGCAGATGGTGAGGGGAGGAGGGGGTTGACATGTCACTGGTCCCTTGTCCAGTCCTGCCATTTGTTGCCACAACTGTCTTCAATCACCAAACAAAAATAAATCCGTTGGTTTGGCAAAAGCCCCAGTTTGAACCAGCGCAAAACAGCTGCCAGGACCTTCATAAATCCCCTTCACAAGACTTTCAGTTCTGATCGACTGCAAGAACACAGAAATGAAGTCACTACATCACAGTTCAGTCATCCTTCTGAGTCGTTTCTGACGAGCTTCATCCGCACCAAAGATAACAGACTTCTCCTGCCTTTAAGTCTCTGAAGTAGACTTGAAAAGAACGATGCAGCGCTCATCTGAAGGGATACGAAAGCACAACATGAGGTTCTCTGTGATCGCTTCGTGCAAACACTTTCACCGATTCCAGGCTTACTGCGTACATGTCACAAAGGTCTTTGTCATTCACGGTTACATTTGTATGGGACTCTCGGTTTGAACTAACGATGCTAGTCAAACATTTGCACCTGCAAAACTTCAATAAAAATGTAGATTTCTTTCACTAAGTAAGAGAAAGAGGGTGAAATATAAACTGATGATCATTTTGCTCACTGTAAATGCATATTTGATTTCAGACACTGATCTCCTCTGACTCCAGATTAACTTTATTTGTGTCCATTGCTGTGACATCAATCAGCCAAACAGCCAGTGTGTCCCCTTAAACAGCTTCGACGAGGGTGTTCCCCCTCTATCCCACCTGCACGTTTGCAATGCACACAAACACGGAGACGTACAATTTTACGGGGAAACATGCATGAATGCCTGCAAGCACCACACAGGTAGCAGAGCCTCACCTGTGGCAGTGGGTGAGGAACAACAGGGACTTTTCAGCCATACGGTATACCTGCTCTGTGTGCTTTATAGGTTTCCTAATGCACTTACTGACGACATATCCTCGACTAACTACAGAGAGAGAATTAGGAAAAAAGGATAAAAACATGCAGAGAAAAGCGGTTTCTAGTGACAGTGAGCATGACACATGTCAAACCTTTATCATAAGCAATCTAACCACAAAACGTACTGATGGAAACCATCAGTACTCGCTTATTTCCAGGCAAAAGCCTTTAGAGAACGACAGTGCAGTCGCATCTCTTCCTCCTTCCCCTTCTGCACATGCACACTCATATTTCAACCAACACGTGTGAAAACTCTGACATATTTCTAAGCCAACAGTAAAGTCACATGTCAGGCCTCTGCACAGCAATGATGTAGTTTTTTTGTTCGTCTCCTCTTTTTTCACACAACATTAATTAAACGTGTCTTGATACTGTCACACATGACAAAGTGCACCCAGAAATCCTCACATCTGAAAAACTGGAGCCAGTAAACAATTAAACATTTTGTTGGAAAAATTACTGACATGATTGATCAACTATCAGAATACTTGTAGTCTGTTGCAGGTCTACAATTAGGCAATGCAGTCAATCAATTGAACCTTGGACATACTTGGAAAGAAAGTCCAGAAAAGGGTAGGACTGGTAATGAACTGCCTGACTTTAGGAAGCCACAAGGGCAAGAAGTGATAGGAAAGGGTAGCTGGTGGGTGTGAGGGGGTAATAAATGGGAAAGAGAGGGAGGAGAAGGTGGGGGAGTCCGTTGGGTTGGTGAGAGACCAGCAACCACAAATCAAGCAGTGATCAGTCACCTCACTTAGTGTTTCTGGAATGTTCCAGCCTATAGCACCTGCAGGGAGTGGGAGACAGCCTGACAAGTCCTGCCAAGCTCCGGAGGAATTCAAGCCAGGGAGGGAGGGAGGGAGGAGGAGGAGGAGAGAGGAGGTGAAAGCGGTTGTCCCTGCACCGTTTGTCAGTTTTCTCAATGACGTCGGCCAGTATGTAGCGTCATTTTTACACCAAAAACCAGCTCTCATGTCTCCAAGAACACATTAGAATATGGTCCTACTTTTTTGCAACAACCTCCAGTTAATTGTGACTTCACACATTTTCTATAGTTCTTACAACACTCTCATCACATAAGTTTATCTCCAGTTATCACAGACTGTTCAAGAAAGTGACCGTATTTGAAAACCAAGCATTCAGAAACTACGAGAAAGCTGTCGCCCATATGCAGCTAATGCAAGTTCCAGCTATCCAAATGTGGTGATTTGATGCTTTTTTGCAAGTACAATTGCAAACTTGATGATGACGGTGGCTTTCTGACTGTTCGGATAGACATAATCTTTGACTCTCTCCTGTCCTTCCCATCATGTCTCCTCCCCTCTCCTTACCATTCTTCCTCACCCGTGTGTGATGTTTTCCTTGAGCCAACAGCTATGTCAGCCCCTGCACACACTATGAAGCAGCTCCTGAGGGTTTCTCTCACTAAAACATAAGTTTGTTTGTTTTTCACTAAAACATACGCGTACAAAAAAGGCTGTCCACATGTATCATGACTAGCATGGAGGCTAACAGGATACATACTACATTCACCCTAAGAAAATGAGCTGCGGTTTGTTGTGATGTGGGTTTGACTTGATAGGGTTAACTTAACTGTAACTAGAGATAAAAATAAAGTTAACTAGTTCACAATACATATACTTTTTTTTAATGACATGTGTGGTTAGTGTGGCTTGGTAATATTATTGTGCATTTAGCTCTTACCTCCTCATAGCACCACAGCTTGTAGCTTGACAAGAGTTAACTCAGTTAGCCTGAACAAACTGTTTTTCAGCCAGTTAACTGCAAGCTAGCCAGCTAAACAATGCTAACATGCTATTTATTGCCACAACCAAAGTTAAGCTAATCAGACTGTGATAGATTACAAATGTTATGGTTAGCTTTAGCTAGCTAGTAGCTACCCAAGCTAAACTGTTTTGGTCCAAAACAGAAGCTTCATAATATAACAAATAAATATGTTTTTTTTCTCTCTTTTTAATGTAGGGCTAATTGCTAAGGGAGAATTAATGTCTCTCTCTCTCTCTCTTTCACAAGATGCCTTCCAAAAAACAAGTAAATTTTTCAAAATACCCATTACTTATGTTCTTTCTTAAATAACTTTAAAATAACATAATGGCTGTTAGTCTGTTGTTATATTGTGTTGAATTAATGCCCGTGATTGCATAGGCCTGTAACAGCGTGTGTATGCGGCTGTGCACAACGTTATCTGCCACCTCCGGGGTATTTGGGCATCCCCAGACTCTGGCACCATTACTGTGGGATTGCAGGCTGAAAAGTTTGGGAACCCTTGGGCTAGCCTGCATTTTGTCACAAGGTAACAATGTGTGAAATGCAGATATCTTGGAAAACGAAAGTCATTATGAACTATAAGATATCCAGACCAGTAACTCAAATAGGCCTATGAAATGATGTCAGCTCAACTTATTTTCTTTATCATTAACTGCATGGTCTTATTCATGAATACATTCATACAGCACATATCAAAATAGATACACTTATGCAAAAGTTCTCTAGGAATTCATGTGTTGATTGAAGAGATTCTCTAACTCAAACTTCATCTTGCTACCATGCCACCGCTGTGTCATCAGGCAGGCTATAGGATTTCCACTGACCAATAAACAGGTGTGTGTTAGACCAGTCTTTTCTTATGACACCGACCCCTCCTGATAAAGAACCTCCTCATGCTGTCGGCACACGGTCGCACAGAAAGGTGATGAAGATCACACACGCTGGACCGCTGCTGCACCCAGCGAACTCATCTGTCAGTCAGTGAACTGCCCAGAGCGCGTCCACGCAGCCACCCGCTCACACACACACACCCAGCACAACACAACAGGGAGGCGTGAGGTGGACAGACGAGCCAATTCAAAGTCAACGCGGCTCCATCGGCTGGCTCCCACTGAGACACAGGATGCACGGTCGCTGACGCGCTTTAATGTTCCCCATCAGCGCCTCTGTCACGGCCGACGACAACCTCGCTAGCATTTCCTAGAGCTCAGCTGGTGGAGCAAGGCACTAATATTTGCTTGAGGGTTGCGGGTTTGATTCCCTCTATAGATCACCAGGATTAGAGTTTTATGCAATGTGTGCTTGAACTTGCATGCAATTACAATATCACATGCAGCTGTGGAATCTAAATACCCTTAAGTACTGAACTTAAGTGCAATTTTAAGTGCAATTGTGGTTGAGCAATTTTTAAGTTTTACCTCAACTCGAAGAGAACATGAGTTCATGAAGGTCAAAAAGCCTAAAGCTGTTATTTTAAAATGTCGGCTTCTTCATGAGTGGAATTAAAGGAAGCTTTCATCCGGCTGTTGTGTATTATAGAGATGTAACTCACTCTATGCCGCCCCCTATCTGTCTGGATGACATCATTAAGCACTGCTGCTTTCTTATGGGTGTGGTGCTGCACTGACCCAACTCTTCATCTCTTAACTTGACCCTCGCCATCAGAGATGGGCAGTCTGCGTCTCTGTAAAGTTTTGTTCTAGCTGCTCTGTGTTCTTCTGTCCTACATTTAGTTGAGGTTCAACAGGAGATGATTTTATCAGGAATAATCGGTTTCCTGTGAAATAAAAATGTCAAGTTTTCATAATTGTCAGCATAAGTGTTGACATTCTGCAAACCGTGCACACGCAGACATTTTTTTTGCTTTTTTTTTATTATAATTTTTTAATTTGAAGTTGTGAAAAGGTCAGTGAGGTTCAGGCACTGATGGAAAAAGAAAAGATCATTTTTTCAGCTTAAAATACCTGGTGTCTTTGTCGCAAATGCTGCCGATAAATGTCCAAATGGCTCCTTAAAAATATTCGGTTCTATTCTGTGTCACTTTGATATATTGTAGAAATAAGTTAAAAAAAGGAAAAGGCTGACGTATTATTGTCTTCAGAAAAGTGTAATGGCAACGCTTTATTCTGGTGTTTCATCTGTTTCAAAAGCTAAAATAATCCAAGGAGTTTTTAAACTAAACATGCATACGCAGAATAAATCATAAATAAATCGTTACAGCACACTGAAATGTAGTTGTAAGCAGATGGAGGTGTTAGTAAAGGTTTTGTCAACAACTACAAAAATAAGTAGGCTTCTGTTTAAACAGATCAGGGGCGACAGCAAAGTAAAACATTATATAGATTATATAAAAGAAGTCTTCATAAGAATTGTTTGGCAAAAAAATGTGACATGCATTTTTATCTGCAAACAATTACATAATTATGAGCCTTTTTATGATCCTGAGTGAATATTACAAACTGTTACTGTGTTGTGATGGTTGATGCTGATGAAGTCATAACTTAAAAGCCAGACTGAGAAAAAGCTGCATGAAGCATCACAGAGGACAGTGGACTGGCTCACAGCTGAGCACAAATAATCAAACTGGGTACAAATGAAAACGAGGAAGAAGAGAAACACGTTGAAAATGTCACAGATGCTCAGTTGGTTCTGAATACAGATTCAAAGAAAACAGCTTGTGATTTTTTTCCCGTGTGTGTGTGAGTGTGTGCGTGTGTTTGCTTGCACTCTCGCGCTGCAGCAGATGAGTCCCTCAGCAGCAGGAAGTCTTTAGAGGTGCGGCTTGGAAAAGGCCCGTTGTCCCAAAAATCTGCTTATCCTAAATATTCATCAGCTGGGCGGGGCTGGACATGCAAATGAGTGAGAGCGGGCCCACTCAAAAATGAACTGCTTTTATCCTTTTTCTTTTCTTTTTTTTTTTACTCCTTCAGGCTTCTCAATAAAAATGCAAAGTTCTGAGCAAAGCTTTGAAAAATACGCGCGCATAGTTTGGCGTGTTTGGCACAAATGAACATATTTGAACTGCAGTTTCCTGCAGAAAGTGACACGCTCCAAACCGCCGCCAGAGTCCTTTAAGCGCTGGACAGACTCAGAGACATTCAGAAATGTGTCTCCTCGTGCGGCACAGTGCGGACTGCCACAGCGTGACGCGTCAGAGGTGTGCAGGGTGCAGCTCTCTGCTGTGCTCACCTTAGAAAACATTTAATTCACGCAGCAAAGCCACGCTGTGATAGTTTTAATCGTGTCTTAAAGCTGAGTGGACTCCCCGTTTGCTGACGGTCAATCAGATGAGACTCACGCGCAGTCACGACGCGAAAACTCAGCATCATCTGACCGAGTGTACGCGCTGTCTGCGCTCTGTACGCACCAAGAGGAGAGCCACTTGATCTGAACGAGTGTGTAGTAAACAAAAAGGACTTACTCCATGCGCAGATCTCACCGCCAAGGCGACTGCAATCACACAAATCCTGCAAGAGAGACAAACATGTTGGCTCGTGTGTTTCTCTGGCAGGTAAAGTGCGCCGGAGCTCGGCCAACTGCAGCCCGCAGCGGCGCCACGCACTGCGGCGACACGCAGAGCCCAAAGTCCGCTCTGGATAAATTCGTGTGTGTGTGATTTTAGGAGGAAAATACTCACAGGAATCTCATTTTGATCCGCCTGGTAGAGGGGGGGGCGCAGGCCGACACTCGACTCCCTTATCTTCACCAGCAAGTCACTTCAAACGCGCTCATCGAAGGCTCCAAAATCCCCGTCATCTACGCGGAGACACACACAGAGAAAGACACACATAAAGTAGTCCCACCGCCAGACACAACCCGCCGTTACACACGCACACACGCAGCTTCACGCATCAAAACACCGCCGGCACGGAAACCGTGTTTGCGGCAGATTTCTGTCATGAAATGAGAGCTTATCCAACTCACCAAAGCTGCAGCGGCCAAGTCGCTGCTGCGCTCTCCGGGCTGCTGCGCTTCAACTCAGCAGCGCAGCACAGCAGCAGGAGGGGAGGGGCCAACACATGTCATTCATGCCTCCACACAGAGCCCACAGAGCTGAGGCTGCTCGCTCACACAGCAGCAGCACAGGTCAGGTGTCGCTCTGCTTTCAGTCCGTGCAACAGTTCAGAAGAAAGACAATATTTCATCACTAAAGATGCTATGAAAGACTTAATATCTGTGACGCCCAGTTATGAGTTTATAGAAAACTTTATGAAATATGAGCCTTCACTGTTTCCTCTTTGATATCATTATAAAGTTAGTTTCTGAAGCATTAATAAGGTTTAAAGTGACCTCATAACATTTGACTCTCGCCCACGTATTCAATACAGTCTAATAATTCTGCATATATCTGCTGGAAAATCAGTTCTGGTAAACCACAAACTTGACCTAAACACCTGTGGTTGCATGATAGTTTAAGTATCATCTACTTGCAGCGATTTAAAAAAAAGTTTTTCTTCTAACTTTAAAAAAAATCCTACAAATATGACAGATTAAGGCAGCTCTGTGCTGTGATACTCATATGTATCTATCATATGAAATAAAACGGAAAACCTCGTTTGAACATTTCTGCTCTGAGTGTGCTGCAGACACTGAGTTACTCAAGTTGCAAACAGTCCTCTTTTAGCTCCTGAATGTTCTATTTTAGTTTGACTTGACATGAGTGAGCCTTCAGCTCGGTTAATCCCAACATGTTCATTTGTCTCCTCATAGATTTGCTGAGAGTCAGCTCGTATTTCTAGCATCTCGTTCATCAGTGGTTCACGCCGCAGCGGCTCAGTGAGGATATCCAGGATCCCAACAAAAAGGGAAACTCATCTATTCTCACTACATTTTCTTACATGCTGACAGAATTTCGCTCACTGGTTTTACACATTCTCTATCATAAAACCTCTGAAAGCAAAGTTCATATCAGATGGGGAATCATGCGACAAAATCTAACAAAATGAAAGTCTGTGGTTTTAATTGGTGTCAGTTTCAGTTTAAGAGAACTTCTGTTTTTAATGAAGGCATCTGTGTGTATGTTGGCAGCTTGTCTTTAGCCGCGGTGTACCACAGGGATTCTTCCTAGGACTTATGTAGTTCTGCACTTTGAGATAAAAAAAGTGTCACAGCTTTTTGATAAATTATTTAAAACTTAATTTTTTGAGATTTCATGTTTTTCAAGATGCCCAGCACAATGAATTGAACGATGCAACATATGACCCACGTGATCCAACAATAAGACACTTAACTCATCAAGCCGCTGTTCTTACAGTGCAATATTACTAAATGCACAGTGCAGTATTGTGCAATCTGTGCCAGGTGCAGTGTTGTGTCTTCTGTTCTATGTGTGTGTGTGTGTGCGTCTGTGTTTTTTTTATTGGAGCCCGTATGTTAATGCAGCTCTGAGCCCAGGAAAAATTTCCCTGAGGGGACAATAAATTTTATTGCATTGCATTGTATGAGGAGGTCAGGGTGGACTGCAGGTCAACAAACATTCTCTCAGTGTGGACTCCAGGGTTTGAGTCCACGGTGATTCGGTTCAGGCGACAGAAGTTAAAGATTGTCATGAGAGTAGGCCTAATGAACAACTGGTGTCCATGTAGAGATGTGTTCAGATGAACACAGTAAACTAAACATCCTAAACATCACGAAGGTCAGAGTCACTGCAGATCGGCTGCATGACACCGTTTAATAAGTCGTGTTTAGTCTAAGTTCATTATGAGAAGGAGAAGATCGATTCACAAACAAAAATATATCAAGAACAAGAAAGTGTTTCTTCAGTTAAAGAAAACAAAGTCACAAGAAAAAACTGAAACCCCAAACCCGAAATTATGCAAATCTGATCTTTCTTTTGAGAGTTGTGGTGGTTACTCATGATTTCAGTGGTTAACTTATCAAAGCCCTGAAAGAGCAGAAACACACGCTGCAGGTGGACATGTGAGACTGTGAGTGGGACACGTGGATGACCTCCTGCCTCAGCTCACACAGAAACTGACAACATGTAATCTGTATTTTACATGATTTGGTTCTGTCAGCACTCGTCATGGACTTTAAACAAATATGACTTTTATGTGTTTTTGTAGGTTTTGCTGATCTCATCCATACAGTTTGATTTTCTCAGTGACAGCAGCTGTGACTTTTTCCAAATGAACAGGACATTTACAGGAACGTGCCAGAACAATCAGAGGGAGACAGTGATGCACTTGATGTTTTTAAAAAAGGCAATTTTCTTCCACTCTGCCAGCAGCATCTCTTTGTCAGGAGTCAAAAGTATTTGACCTTCAATAATCTGGCAGGAATGCTACATGTCCGGGCGTATAGAAAATGTCAAAAAAGGTTTAATGTCAGAGCTTCCCGTGCTGCCTCGGGCCCTGGGTAGGATTGGATAGGCACGCAGGAGAAAGGCACCGTATCCATCCGCGCGCAGGAGGTCCTAACTTTATCAGATTCTTTTTAATTGGATAAAAAAGTTAAAAGAGCAGAGACAGACTGGTATCCAGGCTGAGATGGCGCACAATGATCGAATCTGTAAAACCAACTTTAAAGCTGCAAGTCATCCAGAAATGTTATTTTAGATGAACTGTCTGACTTGGTGTAGGTGCAGTGGGCTGATATCAGTGCGCCCTGGGTGGGGAAGTAGTTCCGGCTGGGCAGGTTTGCAAGTCGAGGAGAGAAAAAGTTAGAGGGGGACTGCAGAGGCGCACGGTGCCAGAGCCAGGACCACAGTCCTCTGCAAGCGCAGCGAGCTGCCGACAAACACGCCGACAAGAAGAGCTTCTGACGCCACTTTCTCTGCTTCACTCAGGGCACGTGCGCAGGGGGGAGCAGGGCTATGACTCGCGCCTAGAGAAGCGCAGAGTTTGATTGTGGACGCAGTCGGATCCTTGTTTTATTCCCCCCAAGATGATGAAAGACTTGAAGAGCCTGCAACAGCTCGCCGTGCCTCTGCTCTTCCTCGCCCTGTGCGTCGCGGTGCAGCGGACTGATTCTGCGGTAAGTGCGTTTACACTTCTTTGGTTTTTGCACAGATTTAGAGCTTTCTTCCCCGCAAAGATACGCGCATGAAGAAGCCGAGGGACCTGCCGCTCGCTCTGTCAGCCGGCGCGGAGCTCCAGCGGCTCTCCGGGCAGAGCTCAGCTCAGGTTTCTGAATAGAGAGAGCTTCAGAACAAGTGCTGCTGCCTCTGCGCCCTCATCACAAGAACCCCGCGTCTGTTTGCTTTGTGTTGCACTGACAGTCACAAGCTCTTACACACTTTTCGGCTTTTGTGGCACTTTGTTTTAACGAAGGGAACCGTCAGGGGCTCCGCTTTAGAGTTTCGCGGAAGCTCGCGGACGGGGTTGGTGTCCCGCTCGTGGCGCATCACGTTTCTTCCTCAGTGTTCGCTGCAGCAGGAGGAAACCTGCCGCTACACGCCGTCCGCGGCGCACTTCGCGCGGCTCTCTCCTGTTCTCATGTCAGCAGTTCAGAGAAGCTCCGCGTCCGGCGCGCGGCCCGCCTGTGCTCTGTCAGAAATAACCGTGTTGTGCGTAATTTAGCTGGGTGACATCTGGATAAAACCTCTGTGAGGTCAGAGCAGAGTTTGATGACGTTGTATCTCCTCTTCAGGTGTGTTTCACGTTGACAGCACCTGAAGAATAAAATGCATCTTTGTTGGCTTTTACCTCGGGCAGCTGCCGGCTCGCGCTCTGTGCAGAAACGTGACGGCAGCGGCTCCGTTACGAGTCAACAGGTGAAATGTGTCTTTGCACCTGAGATGCACGAGGCGCGGACTTGCAGGAGGGGTGTGTGTTTGTGTTTGCGCATACTTTAGCGCTCTTCAGCCTGCGTGTGTTTGGACTGGTGGCTTCTCAACGCAGCCGCAGCTCTCTGACATCCCGTGTGACGCAGCTGCAGCATCAGAGCGCGCGCAGTCACACTCATCGATCCCTGCAAACCTCTCATGTAATATTCCAGCAGGCTGCGCGTGCATATGATGAATATTCACAGAGCAGTAATAATTCATGACGCGCACGGCCCCGCCCACACACACAGGCGTGTCCAGCCCATCAGTGTGAAGGACTTCCTGTGACGACATAGGCACACAGGAGGGTTTTTAGACTGTCAGCACGATGAAGTCTGTTTGAATGATGATGAGAGTTCTTACAGATTGAATGTGTGTAAATAATCAACATGTGAACTCGGAGACTTCCTCCCTGTCAGTGACGCTCCTGAAACCATCTGATGAGAGCTGGAGGTGAATGCTCCGACATTATCTCAGCAAATCAGATATACGTCAGTTTGTGTCACTTAAAGTAAAATATATGCAGTTATGCCGTCCGGTGTGTGGCGAGTCTGCAGGGTTTCAGATTCTCTCTGAGGAGAATATTTAATGCAGCGTGTTGAAGCGAGAATCACGCGTAAGAAAAGTTTCAGAGAGCAGAGATGCGTCATGTATGTTACAGGCGTGACTTGTTGAGCAGACTGAGTGGCTGTTACTGTTGCCATGGAGAAGTCAAAGGTAGAGGGGGGTCCACAGAGGAATGTGGCCGGCTCCGCCCACTCTCAGAAGATGGGGTGGAGGTTTACAGAGGGTGAAGATGGACAGAGGAGAGCCAAAAACATCAAGTGAAGCTTCATTCTTGACCTGCAGAGCACGTTGGAGCTTTCAGCCACGTCTCACTGCCTTCTTCACTGAACGCAGAGTGCTTTAGCTGATGTTATCACACGAGGAGGATGTGAGTGGAGGTGATGAAGATGAAAGGATGGTGCAGGCTAGCTGCTGGCAGTGTCTCTCTGACAAACTCTCACTCACACACATGCCCCGCTTTGCCTCTTTCTCACCGTTTCTGCTTCTGTATTTACTGTGTCAGTGTTCTCACTGAGGCCCCCTAGTGGACTCTGTGTGCATGAGCCAAATATTTCCTCTGGAATTCAGCTCGTCTTTATCATCTCTGTCCACTAAAAACCATGTATCTCCAAACATGGTGTAGTTTACAATAAAAGTCAAGCATTACTTTTTCTTTCCTGTGTGAGTTCTGTGTTAAAACAGCCTTACTAAAAATTGGAAACCTTTAAAAATCCCAGACACAACGTTAAAAAGATATTTTCACAAACTTAAAACAGCTGCTGTTTTATGAGGCATGTGAAGCAGACAGCTGGAGATACATGGTTCTCTGAGGGCCAAAGTCAGATAAAGTAAGTCTGGCTCCTCACGCACACACACACACACACACACACACGCACACAGAGGGCCACTCATTCTTATTTTGATTGTAATAATTAACTCATTTTAAACAGACCATCTCACACATCACTGTTATAATAATTGTGTGTGTGTGCGTGAGTGTGTGTGCACGCGCACGCAGTGTTAATCCTCTCCCTGATATAAATCTCATTCAGCAGGTGAGGGAGTTCAGCGGTAAAGTATACCTGCAGGTTTCCCTTTGAACCGTTCATGCCATGCAACCACAAACACACACATGCCTTCCCTGTGCACACACACACACACACACACACACACACACACACACAGCCTCATGGGTTCCCTAACCTTTCACGTGACCCACATCCCAGGTGGAGTTTGGAGCAGAGAGCCGGTCTGCTGTGTGTGTGTGTGTGTGTGAGAGAGAGCGTTGAGTTAGCCAAAACATCCTCAGATTGCAGAGATAACGTCAGCAAACACCGCAGAGCTGCGTCGTCCACCTGAAGTCAGAGACAAGGTCGTCTGGTTTTCTCACAGCGTTTCTCTCCTCCAACTCGCTCTCACTTTCTCC
>JAQFJA010000016.1:15651654-15667157 GCA_029874485.1 Naso brachycentron
AAAAGATTCAGTGAAGAATTGAATTTTTTAATGGAAATAAAATTTGTATGTTTAGCAAAATTGTGTTTTTCTCTTTTCCTGCACTTGGTTTTTGACCTTTGTTAATGTTTGTTAATGAAGGTCCACCTGGCCCAGAGGGTCCCCGTGGGCCCCAAGGAAGCGGCGGAATTAAAGGAGAGAGGGGTAATCCCGGTGCTCCCGGTGCTCCCGGCTTCCCCGGACAGAAGGGAGAGCTTGGTGCTTCTGGATTCCCGGTAAAATAATTTGCATAAATTTGCTGAGTTTAAAGCATCAAAGAAAAGCTAAATGAAGCGTTTTTGAGAAATGGTCATAGGGATGAGATGTGGTCCTAATCTGAGGTGTGACTGTCTGAACCTCTTTCTTATTAGGGTTCCCCCGGTCTTCCTGGTGGTCCTGGTTTGAAGGGAGATATCGGTTTGCCTGGTGTTCCTGGATTCCCCGGTTAGTCCACCGCACCTAAACAGCATTTCTCTCTGACTATCCAAAATGTATTTTGATGTTGTGCGTTAATCTCAAGCAAAGCCCAAAGATCTGTGTATTTGTCTTTTTGCCAGGACCAAAGGGAGACCCAGGTATCCCCGGCGGCGCTGGCCTTCCTGGAGATCCTGGAGATATCGGACCCACTGGTGTGTGAACACATTTAGCTTTTCTGCTACACTGCAAAGTGAACTGAGCTCCACATCATCACTGGACCATCATTTTTCTATTGTTCCTTAGCTTTCCAGGAGTTTTCTTTGTGTAATAAACAATCAAACCGTACATTCATTTAGCACCAAAACTTCTCGAAACGTTTTTCCATGTGACCTGCATGATGAAGGTAATTCATACAAACCCAGCCATAACGAGAAGAGGGCAGCAGTGTGGAAAAAGGAGGAAAGAAGGCAGATGGAGTCGCCCTTTAAGTCTTTAATGATAGAATTTCCTCTCCATGTTTTTTTGAGCACAAAACCTTGAGATCGCCTTTAAAATCAAGCACGTTTCAAGCTGGTTATTTTCCTTTGTATTATCTGACCTCTAGGCCCTCCCGGTGACCCCGGTGTACCTCCGGCTCCCATTGTGGTGAAAGGAGAGCGAGGACCCCCTGGTCCTCTGGGTCAGCCTGGTAGTCGTGGACCTTCTGGTGCTCCTGGGCGTGAGGGACTTCCAGGTGGGTAAATTTGGTTACTGTTTGACAGTTCTACTCAACTACTGACTAACCTTTTAAATATCAAGTAATGTCAGCATTAGATGCAGTTAACTTATCTAACAGAGAGGACTCTCCTGTCTCCCTGCTCTCAGGTACACCTGGTGATCCTGGAGAACCTGGTCTGGAAGGTCCTCCTGGCTTTAGTGGTCCCCCTGGCAGGAAGGGAGACAGCGGACCGGCCGGTCAGCCTGGTGAGTGAAACGAGACTTAAACAAACGATCCATCACATCGGCCAACGAGCAAAAAGCTGACAATACAAAATAAGTGATAAATCTTGATGTGATGACTTTTGGGTCCCCTATGTTGAAAAATTTCTCTTGACTGTAGTTGGCCTACTAATTTGTAAAAATAGAAACATAATAGCTTCACATTTGCAATGCGTGCCTTCTCCTGATCTTAGGTTCACCTGGCTACCCTGGACCCCCTGGTTCAGACGGTCCTCAGGGTCCTCCCGGTCTTCCGGGAACAGTCTCTGCAGCTCACGGCTTCCTAATCACCCGACACAGCCAAGCTCAGGATGTGCCCTACTGTCCTGATGGAACTAACCTCATCTATGATGGCTACTCCCTGCTCTATGTGCAGGGCAACGAGAGGGCACATGGACAGGACCTTGGTATGGTTTCACTCATTCATTATTTCCCAAGAAAGTTGCATGAAACCTAAAAACTTTCTCCTACAACTTTTACCATGTTGTGTATTTGACCTTGTGCTCTCTCTGTCTTCTGTTCCAGGCTCGGCCGGCAGCTGTCTGCGCAGGTTCAGCACTATGCCTTTCATGTTCTGCAACATCAACAATGTCTGCAACTTTGCCTCCCGTAATGACTACTCTTACTGGCTGTCCACACCGGAGCCCATGCCCATGTCCATGGCCCCCATCACCGGAGAGAGCATCAAACCTTTCATCAGCAGGTGGGGATGGAGAGAAGGAGTGAAGAGGCTGGACGGAGAAAGCTGGAAGGTGTTTAATTTCACTTTTCTGTGTTTGTGTCCAGGTGTGCAGTCTGTGAAGCTCCAGCCATGGTGATTGCAGTCCACAGTCAGACCATCCAGATTCCCTCTTGCCCTTCCAATTGGGAGGCTCTGTGGATAGGATACTCCTTCATGATGGTAGGACATCATACCAAACGCCCCTGTTCACAGCACGCAAACTACAGGCCTAACTCAAGTCACTCAGGATCCGTCCATGCGCACTCTTGTCTCCTGTGTTCAGTGCGACACATCACCATGTTTCCCTCTTCTCTGCAGCACACAAGCGCCGGTGCAGAGGGCTCCGGTCAGGCCCTGGCCTCCCCCGGCTCCTGCCTGGAGGAGTTCCGCAGCGCTCCTTTTATAGAGTGCCACGGCAGAGGGACGTGCAACTACTACGGCAACTCCTACAGCTTCTGGCTGGCCACTGTAGAGCCCAGTGAGATGTTCAGGTACGAATATGCCGGCAAAGCTGGTGCACGATACAGTGTCAACAGGCCAGGTTAGTGCACCAGCAAGATGCTCGTTAGCAAGATGTCCCCAAGAATCGCGGCCAAAAATACTCACATGCTAAAGACGATCGTAATTCAGCCTCCTGTGGTGCGGCTGGCGTATTATGCTGCTTTATTGTAACTTAACATTTCGTCACGTTGACCAGTTTCGCCTCTCCTTAGCTGCCTTTGTGGCTGTTTCTTATGGTCATATATATGTTTTCATATGTACATCAGAATTCTCTCCACCCTAACCACAGTTATCTTTGGCCCTGCAGGAAGCCCCAGTCGGAGACTCTCAAGGCGGGCAACCTACGGACACGCGTCAGCCGCTGTGTAGTCTGCATGAAGAGGACGTAACGGTTCCGAGGGGAGACGCCTGATCGATAACAAGAGATGATTGGATGACGGGGGACAAATTGGGGGTGGGGGGGTGGGGGTCACAGCGACGGATAGGCCGTCGTTGTGGCGACAAGGTGGAATTTCCAATGGTGCATTGTCTTCCCGAAAAAAAAACTACAGCAAAAACAATGGTGCTACTGTGCAACACAGCATAAAAAAAGAGAAAACTGACGTAAATAAATCTTACATTTAGTCTTTGTTTTTCTTAAGAAGTACCTCAAAATGAAAGCAGAAAAATATTCACTTAAAGGTGCCATGATGGATGTGTGACAACAAAAGTGCATTTTCCATTTCTCTTCCCTTATTTCCCCAAAGGTTTCCTTTTTCTTAAAAAAAAAATCACTTTTTCTATGTTTTCGGCCTTATTGATGAGGAGTGGATGGTCTCCACGGTTACCAAAATCGGCACTTTGACTTCGGAACATCCAAGATGAGAGATGCACTGACGATGAGCTTTCCTTAGTGAGACTGACTGCCTTATTTTTTATTACTAGCTCTTCATTCACATGCTCTTTCTCTCCCTTCCTCCTCCATTTTTTCTGTCGTTAAACGTTACATTTGGTGGTACTAACCCTGCCGTAGCCCGCCTGCTAACCGTCAGCCTACACCTTCTTACTCTTACTTTTTTTTGTAAGTAATTAAATGTGTATATTGTGTAAAACACCTTTTGTTTTTAGCGTTTTAGGTCCTGAATCTGTACCAGTTCTTTGTTCAAAGACAGTTTTCCAGGTTCTTTTTAGCTCACACACTCACACAATCACACACACACAAACACACTTGCAAACATACACACTTTCATTCACTTCATGACTCACTGACACACATCGACTCAATTATTGTACAAAGTAAGGCTTTTATGAATGAAACAGTATTTTATATGTAATAAATATATATTTGAAAAAAGAGGATAAAAGGTATATAAACCTTATTCGGTTGTGGGGAGATTGTTCACTGTTTTCAAACACAAAGGTCAAGCATTTCACCGAAACATAAAGCTAACTACTGAGCACAGACAGAGCCATTTTCCCCAAAACATAACAGTCTTGTATGATATTAACGATGCCAACCACTTAAACCTTTTGTATTCAATTTGTAGAATTGATGAATGTTGAACAGAAATAAAGGGGATTTGCTTTTAGATAGTCTAATGATTGGGGAATGTTACAGATATTTGTGCAAAAAAGAAATTAAATCTTGGCTCCTTGATTAGAAAACCGTGATATTTGTTTTGTTGTCGTTTAACATTTCCAGGTGCTGGGCTTTGCTGTAAAAGGAGGGCCTGAGGTTTTGGGGCCCATTTTGAACCCCAAAACTTTCAAATCCACTTTCGCTGGCTTGAATTTGTATCCAAAATCAGTTCAAGTGTTCACACTCGACCCTGTGGAGACACAGCGAGAGTGTCTGTGCATTGAAATCAGGTGGAACGTCCCTGATGTCTCACAGGTGAACACGACCCTGAAAGTCTACAAGAGCTGTGTAAGGGAGGAGAAACGTTTCCTGTGATTTTATTGTTATTTTTATTTTTTCAAAACTGCTTTTATGAATGCTAATTTTGTCAACCTGGGGTGCGAATAAAAATGTGTATTTGTTTTTTCTTTTTGGTTTATTTTTCATGTTATGTTATCCAGAAGTTGTTATAAACTTTAAGACTGAAATAAATACTATGTCCAAAGCGCCGTCTTCTGAAAATGTATGATTATCACCAAGAGGAAGGACTTGGAACTCTCAAAGTAAAAAAGAAGCATTCTTCACATTTTAGGGTTTTTATTCCAAGATTTTTTATAATCTAATTATTTACGTAATTACTTTTTACAAAAAACAGCCTCCAGACCTAAAAATTGTTGTGTTTTACGCTTTTGGCCTCTCAAACTCTTTTTCTGTAAGATTTTAAAATACATAAGTAATAAGGGATCTTAATCCAGACTTAATGTGCGTTGCTGTTTACTTTGATTTCATTTCCAAAGACAAGCGACTGTGACTGTGAAGTGTGACTGCTGCTGTCTGATTGCCGATATCAGGATTACTGGTCTGTCATTTAGATTAAATAAGTAAATAAAATACAACAAAGTTATTGCAATCTAAAGGCCAGAAGAACTGCTTAAAAATAGTTACATGAAGCCAAACATGATCATTTAAAAACCTGCACAAAGTATTTTTTGTACCTTGTAGCTTTTTTGCAAAGAGTGGACGATGACTGCACCCATTTCTGGATCCTGTGATAATTATTAGAATGCGACGAAATCCAGCAGCTGCCCACAGCAGGACGTCACCACACCCTGCACGCTGTGTCAGAACTCTGCATGTCTGAGCAGGAACCTTTAAAACCTTAATGCCAGAGTCCCTGCTGAGTAAACACTTATCAGACACCATTAAAAAAAAAAAAAGGCGGTACAGGGCCTACTGACTTTAACACCTGCTTTTTCTCCAGCTATTTGACCTCAGTGCTGAAGGTCCTCACGTCGAACTGTTTCAATGAGAAATACAACAAGTGCTTTAGGTTTAACTCACACGTTTATCAGCTCCAAACACGCCATGCCTTACCGGCTGCCGCCCCCTCCCTTCCTCTTCTTTCTGCTCAGCCAGTCCTGTCTCCTCCACGTCTGCCAGTATGCAGGTGGGTGTAACAGTTCATGAGCAGACCTTCCCCATGTCATTCAGATTAGCAAGTGCACATCAAGGAAATGGACTCAGGGCAGCATTTATGTGGAAGTGAAACTGTTCGATTTCCTCAGTGAAGCAGTGAAATGGCATGACAAGCAATCCAGTCTGGCCAGGAAAAATACTGCTCCGTCTGTTTTGATCATCTTCAGGATCCGATGAAGACTCCCTGTGGGCACAGCCACGACATGAGCGGTGATAAAAGCCCCTGTGATGAAGAGGATCAAAAGGAACCAACAGCTGTCCTCAGAGTGGACAGGCGTTCACACCCAGATCTGCTCCAATGGAGGAACTGAGGACAGGATGCCAAGCTGCTCCAGGACCTCCAGATGCGCCAGAGGAAGGTCTGTATGAGGAGGACCAGGCCAAGAAGTTACCAACAGAGACTAAGGTGGACACTTCACAGCCAGAAGACGAGCCAAAGACCAGAGCTGAATTCTTAAAATATTCTTGTGATATAACCCTGGATCCAAACACAACACGAGTCTGTTATTGTCTAAGGGGAACTGAAAAGCAGCAAGAATGACAGAGGATCAAGTGTATCCCAGTCACCTGGACAGATCCATCACTGGGTCTCTGGTTCTGAGCAAAGAGAGTCTGACTGGACGTCACTATCGTGAGGTGGAGAGGAGCGGACCTGTTTCTGTCACAGTCTCATACAGGGACATCAGCAGAACCGGAACTGAAAGTGTATTTGGATTCAATGTGAAGTCCTGGGCTTTCGATTGTTTGACAGTCGATATGTAGTCAGACATGTGTACATTACAGCTGCCAAACCCCACCCTGTGTCCTCCAGAGAAGGCTTATTACTGACTGATGGAGAGTTAGGTGAGAGACGTAAGCTTGCTGGTTGCAAACTTTCTAGCTAACAACTTAGATCCAACAAAGGATCTTTACTAGCATTACTTGGTTGATGCACATATTTTATGTTTGCATGTTAAATGTGTTCATTCACTGACTGTTGGAGAGCTCAAGGAGAAGACTGATACCAGTCTCATATTTGTCCATTAGTCTACTGCTACAGGCAGCAGGTTAGCTTTGTTAGCTTTGCACAAAGACCAGAAAATAGGGGTAAACATATTTTCTCAAAAAAGACAGCATACAAATCTCCAGGGATAAAATAGCATGGGAATATAACAATAGACTCTCATTACAATATCTATTTTTGAGACATTATTGAGATATTAACTAAACCATAGCTTTGTGAAACCACCTACTTGGGCAAAATTTAATTTAGCACACTTTTTAATATTAAGCTCATAATATTTTGTTATTTTGAGCCACCAATGGCCGAGTAAACCATACTCAAAAAAACTGAGGGATGAGCCATGAAGCAGCTTTACTGGCTCTCACACACATTAGCCATTTCTTGAACTGAAAAATCTTTCGTAAGAGTTGAGAGGACTTGCACACTTTAAAGTTTCTACATGAGACTAACAACCTTATGAAGTTAAATCAAGCTGACTCTGGTATTGTAATAGTTAGCTTTAGAATTATTGATCCATTTAAAGTCTTCTGCAGCCAAAAAGTTTCACAGTTGCTGAACACAGATGAGTAAAGTGGAACGGCAAAATGACACTTAAAGCTTGACATGAATGTTGTGGTGGATTTTAAGAGGTGATTTAAATGTTTTCTGCTTTATAGACTGTACAGTCGAGGAATTTTTAAATCAAGTCGACAGGCTTCACTCGCTCCTGCTCATCAGGAGCTCTCAGTCACACCTGTGAGCTTTTCCTCCCTCAGCTGATGGCAATCAGGCTGAGAGGAGGTGATACGAGGAGGTTGGGGTTGTGTGTTTCCACAGTTGATTCTGTGTTTCTGCTTGTGTGTGTGTTTGAGTGGAGTGTGTGTTGGAAGTGATTTTCTTTCTTCAGTTACATTCCAACCACCTTTCAAACCCTGGCAGCCCATTTTTGCTTTGACATGTTCAGGTGTTTGTTTCCCCTCGTCCTTTGGGCTTTGTGTTTGGAGAAACCAAACCTAACGGGGGGGCTCATCTTTATGGGTCGCTTCAGACCAACATGAGCCGAAGCACCAAGTTTTAACCAAACAAAGAAGAACTTTAGATTGATCATGTTTTCATTTAATGCAAATCAAAGAGACTTCTGCCCTTTTTGCATGCAAAAGATAAACAAAAGATAAAAAAAAGCATTTTCTTTGGTCCTTTCTCTGGGAAATGGGCTGAATTAAATCTTCATATCAAGAATCAGCAATACGTAAAATAATTTGACGAAAGAAGCAGCATGCTGTGTTGTAGTGTGTCATGTTTTGTGAACATATCAGTGGGTCTCAATTGTAGAAAGGTTGGCCCTTTAAACTAGATAAGATTTAAACTCTGTGCTTTTAGAATGGGTCCAAATGAAATCAACCTCCATTTCAGCCACTAGAGGGCAGAAGACAGCAGAACATAATTGTCCTCTGTAAAAGCTACAAAAGTAGGCCTAAAATAAGATCGCTTTTAGCTTTTACTTTCAACAATCAAGTCTTTACCTATATTGTTGATCTCACTTATAATGAAATATCAGTATTTAAAAAGTATAGTAAATAATTGTGTGTTGATGTAATTTATGCTGGGGTTTTTGTAGTGCAGACTCCAGTGTGAATTATCACAGGAAGTGATCAAGAGCACATCATCTTCGCCCAGACACCAACAGACCAAAGTTTGTTTTATGTCACCAGGGTTTAGTGCAGATTTTGTTTGGGAAATGACAGGAGTTACAGGTGGAAATGCTGATGCTGTATCTGCTATTTATTTTTAAAATCTGAGGGGTCACATCAACTATGAAAATATGAAGGCTCCAGAGATCACCTGGTACTGTGAGTGACCAGCAGATGGCAGCGTTGCTGCACAGAGTCCTGAGGAGCTTCACTTTCCAGCAAAGAAAAAAAACCTGAAATGTTTGATGACAAGTCAATAAAAAGATAAGTTGTGTCACAACACTCACAAAACATAAACACAATTAAAAAGAACATTAAAAAGAAGAAAAGAACTCATTTATAATTCGATGGATTTGTCAGAAAAAGAGCTAAATGCTCACACTGATGGAATTATTCATGAACATTATGAAAAGGTACATTCATATTATTGTGTTTTGTGTGTGTGTGTGTGTGTGTGTGTGTGTGCATAAAAATGACACACAAATGGAAGTTCAACACAACTGAGTAATTAGACTGGGAATACCTGGTTGACTTCACACCCTCAACAAACACCATATAAGCTATTTAGCTTTGTTGTTGAATAAATTCACACATTTTACTCAGAACACTTTATTTGGATATTTTTTCACAGGACAGTATTTCTTCTTTTACTTAAGTAAAAAACAGTGAATCTTACCACTCAAGACTCCTTTTGCAGCAGAATCCTCCATTTTGTTCCCAGCTAGCAGCTAACGTTGTGTGTGTGTGCGGTTTGACACTGAGAAGGCGGCGTGCAGAGGGTTTGATATCCAGACACTTGACAAACGGCTACTTGGAAATGTCATTTTTCTTAACACAAATATTTTAGGTTCACGTAACATCTGATTGACCATAAACAATGGTTATAAAAGGGACAAAAGAATCCAATTCAAAGGAAAAGATAAATAAATGTTTAATATTTCCAGTAAAAACTTTTAGTGAAAATACAAAAATGTATGGCCAAAATTTGATTGCATCATTAAAATGTAAAAACAATGGAAAAAAACATTTTAGGAAACTAAAACTAACTTTCACTTTTCTTTTCTCCATCTTGTCGCTGCAGCTATGGTTTTGGTTTGCTTAGCAGTTTGAGGCTACAGGCTTTCTTGACTAATCTACTTCCTGACTGCCGCTGGCTGAGCTCTGGAGACCTGAGTGGATTGGAGGTGAGGTGGTCTGTTAGGATCAGGCGTGCTGTCTCAGCTCTCTAAGCCGTTTAGAGCTACTACTGCCTGCTGCTTCCTGGAAAGACCAGCTGATCTTTTGTATGAACGTGTTCTTCCTCGGCTTCCGTTCACAACACAAAAGGTAAGTTTGGGCTGAGCAACAACAGAACACAAAGCACCGCATCACCCTACCAGGAGGTTCACTGGTGTCATGAGACCATCCCATTATCAAAAAACAGATTAGGTGTTCCCCCGGCTCATAGGCCAAGGTGTCTTGCCAGAGTGTCCACAGGCAAGACACAGAATCCCTGCTCCGTCGGGATAAGACTGTCAGGTGAAGAGCATGAGCTAAACGCGCGGGTATGTTTGCACTTTCACACGCACTGAGAAAATGTTCACATTCCATCCTCCAAAAGTGACACTTTAAATGTGTGTGACCACCAAAAACCCAACATTCAGTGGGAAAGTCATTGATAAAGGATCTATTCAAGTGGGAGAGATTTATATGACGTCCATCAGGAAGAAAACAAGACAAGCCCAATGTAGGGCAAGAAGATCTCCATCTGATGAGAACAAAAATCGATGGTTCGGAATGAAAAGGAACTGTTAGCTAATAAGACAGTGGATGAAAGCAGAGGGAGTTGAGTCCTGCAGCTCTTGTTATATTCATACGCAGTTTGAATGTTTCAGTTATGATGCAGAAAGTCTGAGGTTAATCACTCTTGTGGTTTTTCTGTTTTGGGTGATTTTAAATTTGTAAGTCTGAGACAATGGAGGCTGTCTGCCTTGTTGCAGCGATCCGGCCACTTTGAGTCGACCAAACAGGTTCTCATGAACTCTTACAGTCGTTTAAATGACAGAGGTTGGACGATGTTGTCTCTGTGATTGTCAAACTGCTTCGCATGTTGTTGACCAGTGGCTAATATTTTGTGGTCATTTTTTCCAGCTGAAGCTGGCTCACTGGTTAGTTCTTCTTGGATCTCTGCTGGAACTTGACTGGATGCTGCCGGTTGTGGATTTAACGTGGACGTGCTGGGATCACTCCCGTCACTGTTGGTGAATTCAGCTTTAAATAACATACGCTATAATCAAATCCAAGTACTTTCACGAGTCATTGGTGGTAAAATCCAAGTCACATCTTACGTCATCAAACTTGTGACTCCATATGACTCCAGTCCAAGTTATGTGTCTGGCGCCACGCCTCTGCTGTGTGGCATGTGTGATTTGAATGTCAACCATTATGTTGCGTGTGAGGCCTCGTCATCCAACACGTATGTGATGATCAGATGTCAGAGCAAAGCGTCACTCTTGTCAAAGGACTCCTTTTGTGCAGACAGATGCTGTTGTTTGGCGTCAGCGGGGTCAGGCCTCCTATTGGGTGACACGTAAACGAGATGTGGTCAGGTGAAGCTCTTACGCATCCTGTCATCAGGGAAACATCTGTGGGTATGCTCAGTGTGTGAGAGGTGACGGAGATGCTAATAGCTGCGCTAATAGTTGAAGAGCTGCGTACATCAGAGCCATGCAGTGGACCGCGAGCCTCGGCCAGTATCATGCACATAGACACACATGGAGTGAAGCACACGCACACTAACACACACTGGCTGTTGTTTTGAAACTCTAGTACCGGTCGACATCCCCAGTGGGCCCACCAGTTCGTCCGTCAGTAATGCAACCCGAGCGAGTCACATGCTGGTGTTGAAAAGACCCTGCTTGATGCGGAGGCCTGGCCCTCATCGTCCACACACACACACACACACACACACACACACCTATGTGACTAATTTACAGTGTACAGAGGATGAATTTTTATATAATTTACTTGTTTGTTGTTAAGTAAGGAGTAATTGTGGGCGTGGCTGCTTTGGGAAGCTGCTAGCGCTCTGGTCCAAATATGGTCATATCTGACTCCAAAAAACCAAGATGGGATGGCCAAATGCCAAGCTTAAGGCCTCAGAGTGAAAGTCCTCTAACCAGCGGGTGACATTGTAGTGGCTCCATCTATTCTGTGAAATACCGTCTATTGTTTCGCCTAACTGCTAACATGCTAGCCAGCCCGAAACACTTTGCTGCGTTCCAAGTCGCATACTTCTGTACTTGACGCTGAATGTTTTGAGTGCATAAGTTGGTGAAGTGCGTTCACACTGAGAAGTATGCGAAAATGCAGTGTAGGCTACCACTCACACCCTCAAAACAGTCCAAAAATTGAGCATTGACACTTCACACCCTCAACAAACACCATATAAGCTATTTAGCTTTGTTGTTGAATAAATTCACACATTTTACTCAGAACACTTTATTTGGATATTTTTTCACAGGACAGTATTTCTTCTTTTACTTAAGTAAAAAACAGTGAATCTTACCACTCAAGACTCCTTTTGCAGCAGAATCCTCCATTTTGTTCCCAGCTAGCAGCTAACGTTGTGTGTGTGTGCGGTTTGACACTGAGAAGGCGGCGTGCAGAGGGTTTGATATCCAGACACTTGACAAACGGCTACTTGGAAATGTCATTTTTCTTAACACAAATATTTTAGGTTCACGTAACATCTCTTATCTCAGTGCTGCGGCTTTTAGGTTTACTCTGCAGCTGAGTTACTGTAAGCTGTTCTGAAAGAGTGAATTACCTAAAATGAGAATGTAAACTTATGACAAAGGTTAAATATCTGAAACACACTCATGCTGACGTATTTAGGAGCCCAGATGTCGTCAAAGTATCTTAGTATCTTTCTCGGTGCGGTCGGAGGGCAGAAAGAGCAGCATATCAGGGTTTGATCCATCAGGGCTTGCAGCAAAGGAATCTTTCTTTAATAAAATGAGAAATACCTTTTATAATAAGCGCAGAGCTCAGATGTGGCATTTCAAACTAACTTTAAGACCCTTGAGTTTGACCAGAATTTGACCTGCTGTGAGCTCAGCAATGAGATCCTGCAGTTTGTCCAAAGTTATCAGTCAAAGATTTGGATAATGTTAGATGACCTGATTTCTGATACCTTCTGCGCTCAGTATCGTGCACCCTGCAGCCCTGCATTAGCTCACAGCTGAAGGGGGATTTCCAGCCGAATGTTTTAGCTTTTATTTTTATTTTTTGTGTAATTCACCTTGGTTTGGCAGCGTGTCTTTAAATAACATAAACAGAAAAAACTTTTGAGGGTTACTAACGATTCCTGGTTACTCTAACACACGGGTCACTTCAGCCAAAACGCCGCGGGCGTCACTTTGTCTCTCAAATGAGAAACAACAAACATGGATTTACTCAGAATTACACAGGCGTGGATTCTTATTGCTCTAGAATTGGACTACTGACTTCCTGACCCTTATCATTTTGTTTTTTAGCGCTGTGAAACTGTTTTACTTTATCTCTTCTTAAGTGTTTTTATGTTGGGCGATATCATCACAGACCAAATTTCTTTTATGGAAATAAACTTTTATGTACATGTAAAAAGATGATTGTCAGGAATAGATGCTTTCAAAATGAACATCATAAAAGCAGTTTTTTTTGATCAGCCCGTTCCTGCTCCTCAGTACTGGTGATTAAAAATCAATGACTTTGATTAACAGAGGGAACATCGATGGTGTAGCAGCACGAGCAAGTAGCTTGTAAGTCAGTTTCAGATTTCTACAGTTTTGGTGCTTCTATGTAACTGAACTGTTGTTTTCTGAACTTTGCAAACTCTTCCACCTTGTCAGGTAAATGAAAGTCAAAGATGCTTCAACTGGAAGGAAAATGCATGTTACACACTGAAGAATGTTGGTCGGATGTTGCGTTTTCATGTCAGATGGTTTGAGTGGCTGTTGATTATTTGACATAGAAGCAGAAAGAGTTGTTGAAGATCAGCCGGCTGCCTGCAGTGGATCGCGACGCTCCTCTCAGCCGACCGCCTCTCATGTCCAAAGTGAACTTTGGCTTGTTTTGACAGTTGGACTTTGACATGCTGTGCTGGTCACCTGGGCTGGACAAACACTGCATGTCATTGGCCAAAAGCCGCCCATCTGCGCAAAGAGCTGCAGGAATGAGGAAATGACGGCTTGTTTTCTCATTGACACCCATCTCTTTTTTTACAGGCTTCAAAGGTCAGGGGTCAAGACAACCCAGTAAAACATAGAAATGACTCAATTCAGTCAAGGAAAAACGCACACACATTTGAGGTCACATGACTCAGTGACAACACGAGTGTGTATACTCTTTCATTCATAATAAGGATGTCATAAGAAGGATTTCATCTGCATCAATTAAAGGTGGAGATAAGAGTTTATAACAGGAAAAACAGTAATAATTCACTGAGGAATCCTCTCAGATTTATTCGAGATAAGCTTTAGTCACGTCCTCGACGTGAAGACCAAAGCTCTGACTGCACGTTTACTACGTTTCCAACCATCTGCTTCTACAACCACGTGAAATATTTACACTCAACTCTTCAGCAGGAAATTACATTTTAGCACGTATTGGTATTTCCAGACAACATATATAAAACAAATGACTTTTTGTGTGTGATGAGCCTCACAGAGGAGGACTGGTCAGATGATTTCAGTGTTCAGTGTTTACCAACTAGTCAGCACAAATATCCAAAGAAATGACTCAACAGTTGCTGACGTCACCCTCTTGAGTTTGTTTCCAAAGAATTTTATCAGACTAAAAGTTATCAGAGAAATTTCTCAACCTGCAGAAGAGCCACGTGGTCCTTGAGTGCAAGGGGATGAATTCAGAAACATGTTTTATGAGGATATGAGTGATTATTTTTTCCTCTGTTTTTACTTCAAACTGAACCTTTGTCAAACATTTCAGAGTCACTGAGTCAAAACGTGTGTTAACAAACCCCTCCCTCTGAAACACAAAGATGGACATTTCAGGAACGTCAGCACAACATTTTTGCTCTTCAGTGATGTTAAAACTCTGCGGCCTACCTCATGTGAAGTCTTGATCGTGTAAGAAAACCAAAAGCAAACGCAGAAATGACAGCTGAGGCCACAGGGGTTACATGAACACATTTTTATTGCAATAGCTCTATCGAAAGCAAAAAAGTTTTGATAAATATAAACACTATGCCGATGCTCAAATGGCCTCTGAGGACCCCTCCTAACCCCCCTTTCCCTCCACGAGGAAAAACAGAGAGAAGGAAAGAAAACAAAAACAAAAGGAGGGGGGCGGGGGCGGGGGGGCACCTGCTGAGGCGTCGATCAGAACATGAAAAAAGCGACAACTTGAATTTTCCTTATTTACAGAAGGAGGATTTCCATTTCCACCAGTTTTCTCCTTTTTTAAGAACTCTTTCTCCTCTTTTTCGTACATAGCACGTATGTCGCTGAAAAATAATGCACATACGAAGGGTACACACCTCCACGGTATTTTTTCAACTCTTTCTCTTTCGTGTAAAGCTAATAAACAACAGCAATGAACTCGAAAACTAAGAACACAGGTAGCAGGATAGAGCGGGATTTGCTTTTTCCCCGGCCCTCTCCGCCGAAATCCTCCGAAAGTTCAGAAGGGTTCGGGGCTAAACGGACCCGCGCCTGATAGCAGAGCAATGAGCATCACCATCTCCATTGTCATCGTCGTGGTTGTCATTGACAGCATCTCCAACTGTTAAGTGTACTACACAGCAGCAAAGAAACTGTAATATAGTTACAAAAAATAAACATTAGGCAGAGGCTGAAATCCACTTCTTTATACAAATAACTGCAAAATGCCTAAGTACTCTTAAAAAAAATACTAGCCTTGAATCACTTCTTTTTCAGAGAAACAAGGTCGCCTCAATACGACCAAATAACCAAAAATAAGATGATTCTTTTCTCGCCGTAAACTAGAAAATAAACCAAAAGATTCAAGGGAAAAGGAAACAAAAGTTTGCATAATGATGCAGGACCCTAAGTCTTCTCTGCCAGGATTATATATTATTATATAAATGTTTGTGTGTGTGTGTATATATATGTGTGCGAGTAT
>JAQFJA010000016.1:15668428-15679214 GCA_029874485.1 Naso brachycentron
TGTGCACTATGCCGGCTCTGTGTGTGTGTGTGTGTGTGTGTGTGAGAGAGAGAGAGAAGGGGGCAAGAGAAACAGCTGCAGCTCCACCAGTCGCTCTCTCCATATATATTTCCCCATTCCTCCTCTGTGTCTCTCGTTCACATTTCTCTCTCCCTCTCTTTCTTTTGCACTGTCATGGATCTTCCCTCAGTTTAAGGACATTTTTTTGGATGAACACCCATATACGGACTTCAGACTGTCTGTCGGTGGGATTTGACAGACCTCTGCTGTGTGTGTGAGCCATGCTGCGAGTGTTTATCCTGTGCGCAGAGCGTCTGCAAACGCCGGATGATGACATCAGCGATGCCTACTGCACCGTCACCTATGAAGGTAGGGTGGTGGTGAGGTTTTGGGGTGAGTTTGTGCGTGAGTGAGAGAGACAGGAAAAAGATATTCGGATAAAAAACAGAGAGCATGAAATTAGGAATAAGAGATGAAGTTCATGTTAAAGTTGAGCCCCTCCTCCCCTCCTCAGCAGCTGAGGTTATTATTGGAAGGACTCCGCCGCTCTTCTTTCATGGCTTCCAGTCTGTTCTGGGCGGGGCAGAGGGAGAGAGACAGAGAAGACGAGGTGAAGATGAGGCAAACGGGAGCTAATCAGAGAGGAAAACAGTTCCCACTTGCACTGTCATGAGGCTGTGTGTGTGCCTCCACTAAAGCATGTCTGTGTTTATAGTTACCACATCAGCATAGTTTATTTTATGGGACCTTCATCTCTCTGGCTCTCCCTCCTACTTTCTGCTTTTCTTATTGGACCTTTACGAATAAATGGAGGTCGGTCTGTTAGTTATAGGCATACTAGAAGAAAACAAAGGAAAATGAGGGAATCCCGTGATAACAACATGAATTTTTTTCATGATCTCGAAAAAAGATAGTAGCGATCATGGCCACTCTCAGCTTCCGTACATCCATAGCCAAGCTGCATACCTGTCTGTGATTAAACGTATATGCTTAAATTTGGTTTTTAATACACTATTTGAGTTAGAAGACAACAGACTACAATACAATAAAAATTTAGTACAACAGTGGAGCTCAATGTGTGTGTACAGATAAACATAAACAAAAGTGTGTCATGAGATCATGATGCTTTTTCTTGCACAAAAGTTTCCCTGTATAATGTAGAGCAGTGCCTGCATTATGTTTCCACTCATATATAAAAAACAATAGATAAATTTAAAGCTCAGTCTATTATTTTCTCCATATGTTCTCTGTATGTTTTGATAAGAACATACATTATGTAGTCTATGTATAGTTATATGTAGACTACTCTTTATATTGTTATCAGAACTTACAAAGCGTTCATTAGTCAAACTGGACACAAAGTAAGAAAAGTTAAATGTTAACAAGATTTTTGCTTGACGTGTCCTGATATATTTAAAACATCTACCAGACAGTCAGAAATGAGTATTTGTAGTCTAATATGAAACAATGACACTTCAGAGTATATTGCTGCTCTTATTCTTGTGATACTATATTTAGCTGCTGGTCAGCTGTGATCCTGTGTGTCCCCAGACCAGTAGAACCAGTTGTGTTTGCCCCAAAATATGTAAACAATGCTGCTTTTTGTAACCATTTGCACATTTTTAATTCAATGACTGCACTGCTACTTTAGTAGCTGCAGTATTAGTGGAATAAAATGCTCCATCTTGTGCAGTTATGAGCAATAACACACTCCTGCTTTGAGGCGTCATATCCTCTGTAACCCATGTTATATTTTATCACTTGTACAGCCTCTGTTTGATTATCTCTTGAATAGGGACTTGTTATATTTCTGAGGCATTTATGATATGCTGATATTAAATTTGCCATGATTTTTATAAACTTTATGTCATCCTGGACAGTGTTGCTGTCAGGGCGGAAAACCCTCCACGGCTGCAGTTCATTGGGACGTCGTGACAGCGTCTCAGAGCAGCTGAATATTATCTGGACGTTTTCTCAGCCTCTCCTGGTCTGATATCTGATATTTAATCGGATTTAACTCTCAGCTGGGAGGTTAATGCTGCCTCTGCTGTGTCTGCTCTCAAAAACTGCTGCATCATTTCTTCCATTCAGTTCATTTTTTCATTTAAAGACTTTTGTAGAAGAATGATTTCCAAAAAACAAAATCTGCATCTCTTAAATCGAAAATACAAACACGGAAGATAATTTATTGGTTATTCTGTTTCTAAACGATAAAAATCATTTTGCCTCATTGTGTACTCTGCTGTCTTAAAAGCTGCTATTCTCATTTTACTCTAAAACAGCCAAATCACCCATTCAAACCGTGGTGCATGAACGTCAGTGTCAGTGTGAAAAGACAGACTGCACAACATGAAGAAACTGCTACTGGTCTTTTAAAAGCAGAGCTTCATGCAAATAACAAGTGAACAGTTACAGCAAACAAAGACACAAGCATGATCTCTTTTACTGTAACAAAACTTTGACCCTCTCATTAAGTGCAGTAAACAGAAAACATGTTTTCTTCAGGATCATGTGAACAGAGCTCTACTGGGTTTTTCCTGAGCCTGATGTGAAGCATCATGCCAATCATTTGCGTGAAGAATGTTCACGAATCTCTCATGCGCTCAGATTGTCAGATACACTCGTGCAGCTGGCGGGGTTAATGAGGTCGAGTTACACCTTCAGCAGAGAAAATCAATTTGAAAGCCTGAAGCTCAGATGAAGCTCAAGATAAATAAAATCCTTGTGAAAATATACAGAATTCCTCACTGACACATAATGTACACATCCTCTGAACTTTCCTTTTAAACTAGTCTTCATCACAAGATTATACATAGTTATGATCTTTATATATCGAGCTGTATTACTCTATAATGTGTGTAAAATGGTGCACAACATATCAAGAATTTTTTGTTTGATGTAAGGTCACAACCATGAAAAACATACAAATGAAAAAGTGTTGCACACTCTGGCATCATATGTAGAACTGTATGTTTTATTACCAAACACAAACACTGTGACGGGATTTTACAAACCTAGAAACTTAAAATGTGTTTAGTTACAATTTATAAACCAATTCCAAAGAATGACTCAGTAGAAAGTGGAGCAGCGTTTCTCAGGTTCTCACTATATAAAAAATATGAACGTGCTGGTCTGGGTTTGTGTCAGCAGGTGGCGCTGCCTTGCTGTGTGACCATACAGAGCTTGGTCATGCTTTTTGTAGTCAGTTCAGTTCAAGGAAAATCAATGCAGGTCTTGAGGTTTTTGGCAATTCTGGCCAGATTTGTTCTTGAGTCACACTCTAGGCCTAAAATATCCCTTTCACTAAGGCTGTGTCTCACCACAAATGGGGCCATTTTTATTTGTAGCCCCTCACTGTCACTGCATAAGACCCAGAGAATCCTTTGAAGTCCTTGAATTTGTCAAAGTGTAGTGTGAGATCCTGCATCCCTGAACTTTTAAATGAGTTTTTACGTTTTCTGTGGTATTTAAATGGCTTTCAGATATTTTTTCGACAATAATGCAATTAGAAGGTCTGAATTTGCTGCGGGAGATCTGTGTTTGAGATACCTTGAAAGTTTACTGATTAACACCAAAATGCAATAAACCAATAAAATATACAAACAGCGATCAGCGGAACAAGATAAAGGGATTAGAAAAATAGAGTTGGAGGGCAGGAGAGAATGTTCTAAATAGGGAGACAAAGATTTTGGCAAGATAGGGGAACAACCAGGAGACAAGAGAGGAAAAGAGAACAGGAAATGTTGAGATTTCCTCTGGATGTGAGGTGTGTGTCTGTTTGTGACATGCTCACTCGCCCTGTTTCTCGCCAAGTGTGTCAGAGAAAGTCAGAAAAAGAGAGAAGCAGACTTCATAAAGAAATTTCATTTTGTAGCTTCAGACATGGACAAATACAAAGAGACAAAGCAACTCTTTGGATAATTCATTTTTCAACTTTGTTTTTGTGGTGATGGGACTTTTGCCACACAAGGACCGTAGTAACTGAAAATCCTTTGAACAACTTCCTAAATTCGACTGAATGATTTAAGTTTCCAAAAGACTTGGTTTAACTTTTTTCAAGCTGTGGATAAAGAGCTTTTCTGTTTTTGTTGCCATCCATTGTTCGTTGGTTTGTTAGTTTTGCTTGTCGGGCACAGCTGTTCATATCACCGTCCAAGCCTTCAAGGCCATGTAATCAACCATCCCTTCCGCCCCGGAGCCCCCTCACCTGGTGATCTGACTCACCTGTGTCCTCCCTCTCTGAGCGAGTTCTTCCAGCGCTGCAGGTTTCAGGACTCAGCTGGACTCCGCTGAGGTTTGAGCCATGTTGCGCTGCGTTCTTCAGCGAGCCAACAACCTGAGACACTCTGACCCTCTGGCTAGTGTCACCTTCAGAGGTAAGAGGATCATGGAAGATTCAGGGGGTCAGTAGTCAAAAGATAAACTGCAGTTCGGTGAACTAAACTCAGGCTTGTTGTAGAAATCTCCCCTATTTCTGTTGAGGGCAGTGCCAGTATGTAATCTTTTCCAGAACATAACCAAGTTGTTTGTTGCATAAGCCTAACCGAACTGAACAACACTGTAATCGTTAAGTGTTTGTTTAGGTTACCATGGAGACAAAGGTTACCAGACTAGATGGCTTTCTGCAGACGTTATGGGAAGGATTGACAAAACACCTTCATGCTGAAATCTGACCATGTCGTGTGCACGCAAGAGTGAAGTCGTGTTATCTGTTAGCAGTTTGATGAGACTGGGCTGCTCCTTGGGCAGAAGTGTGAGGCAAGACCAGGTCTGGGTTCAAGTCAAGTGTTTTGGTACTTGAAATTGGTCTCGGTCTCAAGACCATTTTTTGAGGGTCTCGGCCTCGTTTTGGAGTCAAGCACATTCCGACTCGGTCCTGTCTCGTTCTCCGACATAGCAGACTTGGGATTTTTAATCAAGAACACAACAGATTTATTTGTTAACATAATGACTTTGATTTGATGTAAAACTTTCTTCTTCAAATGCAGCCAGTAAGATAAGTCATTTGCAGTTTGATTTTTTGGTTCATCTAAGTTTGGCAACCTGAATCACAGAGAATTCATAAGCAAAACAACATACAAGAGAAAACCCTCGGCAGGGTGCAGCTTCTGCAAGGCAGTGCTAACTGAGACAGCAGGGAAAACATTAAACTTCTACCACCACCTTGAATTTAGAGGAACATTTTTTAATGGACTTGGTCTTGGTCTCTCACTCCCAACTCACTGTGGTCTCAGGTCTTGGTCTCGGTTAGTGTGGTCATGACTACAACACCACTCAAGTCATTCAAGAAAAACTCAAGTCAGGTCTCAGGTCTTGCAGAGGAAATCTCAAGGCAAGTCTCTGCAAGTTCCAGTCTTTGGAAGCAAACTGCAAGTAAAGATACAAGTGAGATTTTATTATTAGAAATTTTAAAAGTTTGGACTTAAATGTTTTTGCTGTCGAGTCCTGAATCAGTCAAATCTTGAGGGTTCGGGTTCAGCAGCTTTCAAGCCCAACATGAGTGTGTGACATCTACACCTGTGTTAGAGAGTACATCTGGCTAAAGGTCACATCTGGTTTAACTCAGATGAAGGCTCCAAATGGCACAAGATGAAGGTGACTTGGCTACCTGCTCTGTTTTTCCGTTGGTTTGTTGTTGTACTTTCCACGAGTCAGTGTCTGCCTTCTTAATGAGGTGAGCTCTGCTGTTGACTTCCTGCCTTTGTCCTGACAGTGTTTCCTGGTGCCATCACACACATGCCTGCACTTCTATCCTTCAGAAGGCGGGAGGCACAGAATAAAATGAAAGTAGGATGTTGAAGTGTAATGTAGAGATTTTAAATTTAACGGCGTGGGCATGTTGATACAATACTATAAAGAGTTTAGGGTGGTCAAGAGAAATGAAATCAACTTGGTTTATATAGTGTAGTTGTCAGAAATATATCTAATGGGAGTCATGAACTCTATAGTGTTTCTGAGAGGCAAAAGGAATTTAGAGCAGAGCAGAGAGAGAGAGAGAGTTTCCTCCCCTCCAGAAAACAGAATCCATGTCCATTTATAGAAATTACAGATGATAATAAAGAACAAAGACGCTGTGGGAGGAGAAAGAAAAGACAGAGGGGAGAGTGCCTGTGTTTGAGAGACCAACGTTCCCTAGAGTGTTTGTGCATCTGCAATTTCAGTCTTTTTATTTAATTGGAATTTTTATTAATGTGGTCATTTAATATTACAGCAACTGGGCAAACTTTTGCAAACAACGTCAGACTCTTTATAATCAAATCAATGAACCACCTTGCATTTTTGTCGTTTTGATGAACAGCTTACAACATAGATGTTATGATCAGAAATGTATTGACTGTACACCTACTGTTTTCATTCACCTTTAGGCTGCATAATGTTGGGTGCCATGTTTCTGCAGGTGTGGGCAATGAAACATGGGTAACATGTGCTTGCGTTTGTGTGCTGAGGGCAGGATTTCCGTGTGTTCACAGTGTTGTTATTGGAACCATAAGTGTTGTTCTTTGTCAAAACCAAAAATAAAAACTGGCAACCCTGCGTCTTCGTCTCAGTTCTGTGCTAATTATAGACACACATACTCATAATACACAAAGTCATCCAAGAAAGTTCAGCAGGACTACAACTTTTTGTGTACATCACGTCACTTTAAGTTGTTTGAATCTTCCTCCAGTTTAACATTCGTGCATCTCATATGACTTATTTATCGAGTAGTCTAGTGTAGGTTAGTGTTGGGATCTGTGGTATACGGAGCAAGCAAAAATAATAGTTACAAAGTGGGTACAAGGAAAATCTTCGTCTTAAACCCTTTTAAACTTGCCACAATTATGCTAGCACAGAAACACACGCACGCGCACACACACACACACACACACATCTAAATTTAGTTTTCCCATACGTATTTAAAAGCGCTGTGGGTCACAAATTTGCTCTATTTTTGGCTCATAGCAGCAGCTGTGCCAAGCTGAGCCAACCAGGAAGTTGATGTTGTGCTACTTCCTGTCTCCGAGACGCTAGCTCTGATTTCAGCCATGAGATACACACACACACACACACACACACACACAAACCACACACACAGAGACCCACCCACACACACGCACACAGACGCAGCACACAAAAAAGGTGCCCTCTCAACCCCTCTGTGGAAGGGTGGAGGTGTTTTTTGAGATATCTTCCCAGGACGGAGGTACACTTACGTAGATATTTGTGTAACAGTGGACTAGTTTGTGTGTGTGTGAAGGTAAATTGGTGCGTGTGTTCTCACACTGGGTGATGACTATGGGGAAAACAGGAAAGCAAACAACCATTCTCAGGGTGTATGTAAGGAGGGAAAGAATTTGTGTGTGTGTGTGTGTGTGTGTGTGTGTGTATGTATTAATCAACATGTCTCAGAGGAAGCACGTCATCACATTTGTGTAGCTTTGGCTAACCAGAGATAAAAATAATTTAAAGTGATGGAAAACCACAATTTGTGCACAGCCTTTTCTCTCTATGCAGGGGATTGCAGTCATGGATGAGCATTTGTGTTTTTGAGTGAATTGTCACAACAACTGCTTGATGATTCATGTTTTCCTGAAAAGAATCCAAATAATTTTGATTTTTTGGTGATTTCAATTTGTCCAATACTTTGCGTTATGATCAGGCTCCTGTAAAACTAACGACACTCACCAAATGTTAGCATGCTAACATGCTAAATGTGGATGGGGAACATGGTGAACTTTGTACCTGCTATTCAAGTGGCATGTTAGGACTGACATTGCGAGTATATTAGCAGACATTGTGTTAGCATTAAGCTCAAAGCACTGCTGTGCCTGTGCCTCACAGACCTGCTAGCTTGGCTGAAGAAGCCTGTTTATTTATTTTCAGGCTCTTTACAGTTACCTGGAAATCAATACGCAGCGTGAATCATACTGTAGTTATTGTCTGAGTTTCCTTTCATCTGGAAAGAACAAAAGAACATCACAATGTCAGTACATCTGCTTCTATTCCGCTTTTTCATTCAAATCAAATGGAAATGATGGTAGTTTTCCCCAATGTAGTGATTCATCGCACTGTAAATGTGTGTGTGCGTGTGTGTGTGTTCTGTGATAAGAGCCCTTAATGAATCCTAACAGTTTATTGGTCTGCTTTGTGTCCCACTTCCTGTCCGATTGGCCAACAGACAGGAAATAAGAGCCCAGAACCTCATGTTACAGGAAGTCACAGAAAGATAACACACACACACAACCAAACACACATACACACAACCAAACACACACACACACGCACGCACACACACACACACACAATGTCAAGTGGTTGCAAAGTTTACTTTCTGTTTACTGAGTTGTTATCTCAAGGTTAGCTCTCACACTAGGTGACCCTGAATTTAAAAAAAAAAAAAATTCTGAATATGATCATCCTATTTTCATGATTGCTGAGAGCAAAAAAACTTTATACATTTTATATATTTATCATGTTTTTGTGGCCCTTAACTCCTTCCGTAGAACTGAACATTTTTAAATCAAAAATCAAAAGATTGAGACAAATCAGGACATTAGCGTTTTTCTTTTCTTCTTCCATTCCTCTGTTCTTTTGTTTCTCATTCAAAAATTCAGAATATTCCTGTTTTTTCTGGCAGCTCTTCCCCATTCATCCTTATGTGTATAATCTTTAAAATTCCTCTTCTCACAGTATTTCAGCTCTTCACTACTCAGTCATATTTTCACAGAGAAATTCTAATCAAACTTTCAAATATTCAACATCCCGTCACCATTCTAGCTACTTTTACTAAATTCATGCTGGTTGCGCTCTTGTAAGTGTAAAAGAAAATGTTATGTTGAATCCCGAGCTTTCAAGCGACAGGAGCACCGACCAGCGGCCTCATTTCTCCCATACAAAATGAGAGGACAAATTTTAGAGGTGAAGCAGAGACAGAGACTTTTTTAAACTGCTCCTGTGTTCACATTTTATACACTACAGACACAAATTTCACACTCTTTGCTCTGCAGTTTGTCCTGATTCTTATGACATCGTTGATTTTGTCAGTGAGGTTTACCGTTTCTTATTTAGAGACAGGAGTTCAAGTACGCACCTCAGCAAAAATCATTAAGAAATGAACTCTCTGAACCTAATGTTACACAGCAGCTAACAGTATTACCATGGCAACACACACGGCTGATGGACATGTGTTTTGCTCGACACATTTGAGAAGTATCGCGTGACAGAAATGGTGTAATTTCAACAGAAAATGCTGTGTCGCTTGACCCTTTAATTTCATGACGTGGACCTGGAGAGTTTTGTCATGTTGAGGACATCGGCATACTTTGTCCTCTAATGTGATTGGCTAGTGGCAATATCGCTATGGCGATAGTTGTAACTGAACTTTCCAGCTAATATTCTGGCATTTGTGTCAAATACGGTTACCATGGAGATGACTGAAACCTTTCCCTGAAACATAATTTGGAAACGTTGCACTACTTTTGCATTCCTGTCGCGCAACACTTGTTGAATGAGTCGAGCAACGACACATAAACTGTCATTTAACATTTTTAAAGTTTTTAAAGCCCCTTTTCAAGTCTTGTTCACAGTTTCATATTTAAAAATTACTGAGACTTAAATAAAACAAGATTTTAAAAAGTGTTAGCTAGTTATTGCAGCTCACCTGCTGGCCAGTTAACATATTGTAACATTTGCTAAAATTATTTAAAGTGGCTCAAGAGAGTCGGGGTCTTTATGTTTTAGTGTTTGTTTCCAGCTAAGACATAATGTTCCTATTTCTCCATTTTCTTCAGGGTCTAAGAAAAAGACAAAGGTCATCAAGAACAACTATAACCCTGTCTGGAACGAGGTACGTCCCGTACACAACCTCAGATTCAAAATCTGGTTTATAACAGACACTAGATTATTTAATATCTAGACAACTGCAGTTTACTTGATGCCTCAGATTTATAAAGTCTCAAAATCATTTTGTCAAGAAACATTGAAGCCTTCTATGTTATGATATTTTCTTGTGAGATCTCATTTTCATGCTTTCTTTCATTTGCTTTGCTGCTTCTCATCCACCTCTGTCAGGGTTTTGAATGGGATCTGAAGGGGATTCCTCTGGACTCTGGAGCAGAGCTGCACTGTGTCGTCAAGGACCATGAGAAGATGGGGAGAAACAGGTCTGCTGTGTGTGTGTGTGTGTGTGTGTGAAAACGTGTATATGGTAGCAGTGTTGCGTTAAAAATACAGGTGAGTAAAGTAAGGTAAATAAGGTAAGATAAGTTGGCAAGACTCTGCGCAGTCACACAATGATAAATAATCATTTTAATCATGTATCTCTTACGCTTCAGAACAAAAACACACTGTTGATGCAGACCTTTGTTTCCTTGCGGTACATGTGTTAGAATGTTTTTAGAAGCAGTGATGTAGCTCGAGGGAAAGCAGCGATGGTTGGAAAAGACTGAAATATCTCAGCAACTACAGGACTGATTGGCATGAAAAGTGTGAGAACTGAAAGATCATTTAGAATGAACACAGACACAGCTACAGGCATTGTTTTGCTTATCAAAGTAGATAACTTAGATGCAACATCGGTCCAGAATTGACCAACGGGGGGCAATCTCAAAAAATATGAAGAGAAGTTACCTGATCTTTCTTTAAGCACAGTTTGCAGAGAGGATCATTGGTCATTTTCATGTTGTGAAGCTTGACAGGGGTACGGTATGTCCTGTGCAGGGAGTTAAAGTGAATTGGCTGATGGGCTGGATTACAAGGATGCTGGACTATGTCACATCTCAATAAAAATCTTGGGTTAAATTTGGGT
>JAQFJA010000016.1:15681631-15696442 GCA_029874485.1 Naso brachycentron
CAGGGGTGAGCTCACACACACACACACACACACACACACACACACACACACACACACACACACAATAAAGCACTGACAGATTAATTTACAGTCTCATTGTATACATGAAGCAACAACAAATCAGAAATAATAAATTACCACTTTCCTGTCTGGATCCTAAAATAGAGGAAGACATTCCTGAGTCAGGGCAGCACAACACCCACATTTCTTCTCTCTCTTTTTTACTTTGACTCTGATTTAATCTGAAACATTTTGTACTTTAATTTAAAAAAAAAAAAAATTTATAGGAATCATTTTTTCCATCTGGAGCTTAGTAATGTAGCCACACTTCTTCACTCCTTCAGCATATTAGATGTTGTTAATGACTTTAAAGTGAAACTGAGGAATTAAGTGTTGACTTGCTGGGCATGAGTAGGGTTTGAGTTGACAATTCATTAAACAAAGGGAGATTAATTGTTAAAAACACTTCTAAAACTTTGGACTTTGGGGAAAGTGAAGCATATTCAAGTTGAAATCTAAAGTTTTATGGTTAGCTTAAGTCATGCGTTGATTTTTGAAGCGGGTCTTCACAGACTTAGCTCTGGTTTACACCCTTTACTTTCACATGCACTAGTTTTGAAATCATATTTGTGTTTTGTGTCTCCACCAGGCCACGCTGACCCTGCAGGTTTCTTACATCCCGCCTCCAGGATCTGCTCCAATCTTCCAGGCTCCTCACCAGCCTGAGGTTCTGCCTCATAGCAACCCCACTGTGGAGTTGGACACTGTCACGAGTAAATATAATTCTGTTATTTACTTATAAATTCTCGATGTCTGTTGATTGGCTTCTACATTTTACTCCAGGGACTTCTTCCTGTGTGTCTCTGCAGTGATTTCTCTGGACACTTTGGGCGAGGAGGGTACGGAGAGCATGATGATGCTGGAGCCGACAGAGGACCAGGGTCCCGATGACGGACGCTCCATGGTCATCGCTGGCCCTCAAGGGCCCTCGGGCCACGAGTCCCCCACTGCCCAGACACCCAAACGTTCACCACCGACCTACAACACCCATGGAGGGCTGAGGAAGAGGAGGAGAGGAGCCAGCAGTCAGCCCAAACCGCTGCCCAACAAACCACAGGACATACAGGTACGATGGTGGGCCAGAGGCTGGAATCTGGATGCAAGAGGTCAACAAGCACTTATTATCATTTCCAAGCACGTAAAAACACAGCTGTAAGGTTGTTCTTTATTTAAATGTTACAAATGGAAGTCAAGTTGAATATCTAAAGTTATTCAGTTTTTGTCAAAGACAGTATATATTTAATAGTGTGGTGCCTCAAAAGCCCTGAAATATAAATGAGTGATTTAGATGAAAACTCTTGAAACTAGTTATAGGGATGAAGAAATTCGATAGAAAAGCTCCAGGGACTAAAACTGCTGTAAAATTGGAAATATAATATGTGGCTTTGTGGAGCCATCCTCTAGTGGCCATTTGAGGAACTGCAGTTTTTGGTTTCGGTTGCTGTCAGCTTTTTGCCTACAGTGCCACCATGTGGTGATTTTGCACATGTAACACAAGACATACTGAAGAGTCACAAAAACCCTGAGAAGAACCAGAGAAGTACAAGAAGGTCAATGATGAGACAAAACAGTGACCTTTTCAGAAGTTTCCTGGTTTTAATTGTACACACTTATGTGCTGAATGTCATTAAAAAGTTATCTTATACTTTCAGTTCATATGTCTTTTTTTAGGTTCGTGTTCGAGTCATCGAGGGCCGACAGTTGCCGGGTGTCAACATTAAGCCTGTTGTCAAGGTAACAGTAGCCGGGCAGACCAAGAGGACTCGCATCAGAAAAGGGAACAACCCATTCTTTGACGAGGTAAAGAGGAATTACTCATCACTGTCTGATTTCTTTTCAAGCAACATTTTTCACACAAATATTTAGTCATGTTGGTGATTAAAATGGAAATTTAAATTGTTATCTAATTGGTGATTGTTTTGTTGGTGACATCGTGCTTATTACAAACATTTCTATTAAATATTTTTCTTTTGACAGACGTTCTTCTTAAACTTCTTTGAGACGCCATCAGAGTTGTTTGATGAACCAATCTTTATCACTGTGAGTCTGACTTTAATAAGTACAGTACCCATGTAAGACTCTGAGGTTCTTGTTATTTACATTATTTAAATTTGAGAAATATTGCACTGCAAGTGGTCTCTCTCTCTGCCTGTCAGGTGTGTGACTCTCGCTCTCTCAGAACTGATGCTGTCATTGGTGAATTTAAGGTAAATTTCAATCTCAGCTCGGACTTTCAAAGCACGATTCTGTTTAAAATGAAAAAGCTGGACATAGATCACAATGTGATATTTGGGTTTGTTCTGTGGTCATTTTTGTTTCACATTTGAGCCAGAAAACTGGGGTTGGAAGAAAAATAATTTTAAATCCTGTGATAATTTTTACAGCTGGATGTCGGCACGGTCTACAATGAACACAGTAAGTATTCATTTACATGGAAGTAATGTTTTTGGTGTTTGTATCGTTGTGTTTGGGTGAAAAATGGTCATCTTTAACTGAATGATCTTTGAGTTTTTCTTTACTTCCTGGTTTTGAGTTTGAGAATACCTTTATATTATTGGTTAGTTTGAAGTTTAAGTCTGCCCCCCTCTCTTCAGGACACTGTTTCTTGAGGAAATGGCTGCTGCTGTGTGACCCGGACGACCTCTCTGCTGGGGTCAGAGGTTACCTGAAGGTCAGCCTGCTGGTTCTGGCAGCAGGAGACGAGCCTCCGGTGAGTCTGAGATGATGGAAGATTTTGTGTCGCTCGTGCATTAACGAGCGTCTGAAGCCGAGTCACAACTTCAGTTAACATAATCACTCCACAGGTTCCACATTTAGCTTTACTGTGAAATGAATGCTAATATGGCTAGCACTTTACACCAACCTGGTAGTGTTTATGTATTTGGAAAAGTTAGCATGTTGCCTTGCTAATTGTATACATGCTAACATATGATGTTAAACATTGCATGCATAATTAATGTGGGCATCTGTCTCTGTTGGTTTTCCAGGCTGATAGACGCGAGTGTGTGGAGGATAAAGAAGATATAGAAGGAAACCTGCTGAGACCAGCTGGCCTGTCTCTGAGAGGAGCCACTTTCACCCTGAGGATCTTCAGAGCTGAAGACCTGCCACAAAGTTAGTGTCTTGTTTTTATTTGTCTGCTCCAAGGACAGCGACAGAGAAGTTTCAAATATAATATAGCAATACCATGTTAAGTGAGCAAACAAGCTAACGTTAACTGTAGTATGAGACTCACTGGGAAGCAAATCTGCAGCGGCGGTTTGCTCTGGCTCGGTGTCTGTTTCGTCTGTTGTGGCTCTCTGCTTGTAGTCCAGTTTGAACTGAGGTGAAACAGTTGCGGGGGAAGTTACAGCGGAGTAAACTGGTCCGTCTCAGCTCGAGCTCGAGCCGACTGACGGTGTCGCAGACACTCTGTTGTCGGCAGAGGCGAGTCAGAGCAAAAACAACTGATCAGCTCATACTGATGTCACTTGTCGCTGAGAAGTACAGCGTAGACCGGCCAATCAGGAAAGAGAGTACAGAGAGCATCACGGATTGGGCAAATAGAACAGGAGCGACAGAATTTTTACCCATCCTGAATAAAGAGGCATGATGGGAAAACACAGAGATCTCACCATGATCTCAGACCACATCACTTACTAACAGTTGTCTCTGGGTATTTTGACATTTTCTCCAAATAGAACACAAAAAATCATTGATGTTTACCTCAAAGTTACCAACTGCAGCTTTAACTGTTTTTTCTGTCTGAAGTGGACGATGCCTTCATGGATGGGATGAAGCAGATTCTCGGGTTTGACAGCAACAGGAAGAACCTGGTGGATCCTCTGGTGGAGATCCACTTTGCTGGCAAAACTGTGCGTATGAACTCCATCAACTTCCATCAAAATCGTTGTGTCTGAATCACTTTAATCCAAACAATAAATACCATTGAGGTGTGCTGCACTTTTTTCTTTCATTGTTTCAGGTCTGCACTAAGATTCTGGAGAAGAACGCCAATCCTCAATGGAACCAGAGTCTGAGCATGCCTATCAGAGTGAGATACACAAACTAACAATGCAAACACACGTAGTTATGGAACTTTATCATGCTACCAAGACGAGAGCACTGATCTGAAACTGCCATTTTACAGCTTACGCTTTGTTTTGTCCTTCTCAGTTTCCCTCCATGTGTGAGAAGATGAGGATCAGAATTCTGGACTGGTGAATCTGATTTTTATTTTTACGTGATGATTTTGTCAAATGCAGCATGAAACGTGGAGAATGTCCTCAGTTTTCAATGTGTGGCACTATCAGCCCTTCCACAGACAAGATCAAGACAGCTGCAGGCTACTGTTGTTCACATTTCAGTCCCAAAAAGCTTTTAACAGTTCCTGTTTGTAATGCAACAAATTTTGAGTTACATTGCGGCAATCTGGCACCACAGCTTTAAGAATGCCTTGCATCTCACCTTGTATCGTCTTTGCCCTGCCTCTCCCTTTGTGCTCCCCCACTGACTCTGCAGCTTGAAAATCTGTTTTGGAGTAAACAATTTGATGTATATTACTATTAGGCTTTGAAATCACGTGTCAGAGCTCTGGGTTTTTCTCTTGCTTCCTCATTCCAGGGACAGAGCCAGTCACAATGATGTCATCGGCACAACCCACCTCTGTATGTCCAAGATCTCTGCCCCCGGTGGAGAGATAGATGGTGAGTAACTGGCTGCATCAGTTTGGTTTGGACTAGTTTAGACTGGCTGGCTTCGACTGCACACCAGTGTTTATACATGTCTTGTCTTTTTTGGTTCAGTCTTTTTTTTGGTCTAATTTTCTTTATTTACTTGCAGACTGGATGGTAAGTTGGTGAATAATCTTGAGTTTGGAGAACTTTTGGCAGATCTCCTATGGATCTGCAGACGTGGGGCTTTTCTCAACAAATCAAACAGGCACGAGTAGGTGAATTAGTGTTCCCAAGCTAAGCCAAGGTATTATCTTTTTAGACATTAACCTCAGGTTGGGGTAAACGTGACTGGTCTGCTTTAAATTTCTGAGTTCATCAGACCACAGACTCTGAGCTGTACAGTCAAACAAATCTTCATCAAACCGGGGTTTGTGGGTCTTAATCGGAGCAACACTGGACCAGTGAGTAACTAGAGTTGAGTGGTATTTGTTCTCACTCCTGACTGGTCAAATATGGAGGGTTGGTACTGACCCCAATTGTCACTTGGGCAACCCTTTAGCTCACAGGGCTTTCAGCTAACTGTGACATGAACCCAACACTGGCTTAGAAACATGACCACAGTCCCGAGATGGGTGGTGTGTTATACAAAGGACTTTCACCCAGGAAAGCTGGGTTTGAGTCCCATGTGAAACAAAACGTAATCGTTCTTTTCCTTAATCTAACACACTCATTTCGGTGACCATTTCACAGCAACGATTGTTTCAGAAGGTTAGTCATGTTAGAAAGACTTTTCTGGCAGGAAGGCTTTGCAGGTTACACAAAGACGCTGCAAGTAGGTTCCCGTGGGTTAAAAACTGATGTTAAGGGTGCGGATGAGTTGGAAATGAGAATGTTTGAGGTATGGAGAACGGAAACAATTCAGATAAACTCAGCATGCATCCTTTTGAATTCAGCCTTGAATTGCTGTGTGGGGACTGAAAGTTGGAAGCCTTAAATCATAAAGACATAAAGAATGCATGAGGGCTATATTGGTAACTTGTGTGCAGAACACTAACATTGCTTGAGTTTCTGGTCCTATGAGTGCCTCACAGTTGTTCTAGATAAAGTCGACTTGCATGAGTTTGACTCATTGTGAGTAACCAGTGCCGTTTCTACAAAGACGTCTGTTTTCTTTCTGTCTGTCTTTGACTCTGAACCATCCTTCCTCTCTACGCATTCAGATGACTTGACTCCAAGGACCGTCCATTCTGGCAGTACGTCCACCAACCTCTCGTATTTTGTGTGAAACAGCCTCAGTCAATCCACTTGTTTCACTTTGCTTTGTGATGTACTGTGCATTTTCCATCCTGCCTTAATTCTGATGAAACTCTGAATCTACTTTGTCCAGTGCATAAATTTTCATCATTTAATCAATCAATCAGTCAATCTTTTCTTCATTTTTTTTATCATTAGATGTTCCAGTCCTCTTTTGAATGAATCTGTTGTGTCATTGCAGTTGACGACAATCTTGGTTTCCTGCCAACATTTGGCCCTTGCTTTGTCAACCTGTACGGCAGCCTGAGAGAGTTCACCGCCTTCAACGATCCACACGAGGCACTTAACCTCGGAAAAGTAACCTGACATTCAAAATACAATCAGTCATCTTAGATTAAATCATATGTTTTAACTCAGAAATGTTTGGCTTGTTTGCTAGAAAAATGACAAAAATTTTGTCACAATTATGGATAATCAGAAGATTGTTCTCTGTCTGCTGTCACATTAGAATTACCTCAAAGTTCAGAATGGAGTTGAAAATTGACCAAAAAAAACATTTCAAAATCATACAGACAATTTATTTTAACTGCAGATTAAATAAGCAACACAGTCAACCCTCTATACTGGAACTCTCTCTGCATTTTATCTTAGATTTCTCAATCTGTGATGTAAAACAGTCAATAGATTTCCTTCCAGAAGCTATTTTCATAATTCTTACAGATTCTATTGTATATGTTCTTATTTACAACTGATTGTGGCCATGATGTATAGACATTTTAATGAATGTTGCACCTTAGTGTTGGTCTTTTCCTGCCCGTCAGGGGGAGGGTGTTGCCTACCGAGGCCGAGTTTTACTGGAGGTAACTACAAAACTGATGGACAAGCCGGAGCAGAAGTCTGAAGACATACCATCAGATGACCTGCTGGTGGTGGAGGTGAGAGGGAAGGAGGGTGTGGAGATGGTCATAAACGCTTGAACACACAGAAAAATGTCATCCATCCTTTCCTCTGTTCTTTCTGTCCAACAGAAGTTTCTCAGGAAGAGGAAGTTCTCCCTCTTTGTTTCGTTTTACTCGGCCACGCTCCTTCAGGACGTTGATGACGCCATCCAGTTTGAGGTCAGCATCGGTAACTACGGCAACAAGTTTGACTACACCTGCCTCCCCCTGGCCTCCGCCACCCAGTACAGCAGGGCTGTGTTTGACGGTAGGTCAAAGGTCAGATGGTAAAATCAACTCTGCAAGTCACCAAAATAACTCTGTATGGGCAATAAATTCATGTTTCTCATAACAAACCTGTGTAAGTGCGAGTGATTACGATTGAAGTGATTAATATTCACTGAAATAAACTATATACATGTGCAAACTGAGATGAGCAGCCCTATTTACATTTTCTCTGATATTAAAGTTTGTTCAGGGTCCAAAAGAAACGACAAAAATTCGGGAATCCCTGATTTAGATGATGGGCACTTTGGCTTAGTGGTTAGCACTGTTGCCTCACAACAAGAATGTCCTGGGTTTGAATCTGGGTTTGCTCGCCTAACATCAAGAGGGTCCTGGGTCGGAGGCCTGGCTGGGTTAGGACCTTTCTGTTTGGAGTTTGCATGTTCTCTCCATGTCTGTGTGGGTTCTCTCCAAGTGCTCTGGCGTTCTCCCAAAGTCCAAACACATGCAGGTTAATTTGTGACTCTAAATTGGCTGTAGGTGTGAATGTGAGCGTGAATGGTTGTTTGTCTCTGTATGTCAGCTCTGTGATGAACTGGCTGCTTGTCCTGGGTAAACACCACTCTCGCCCAGTGTTGGCTGGGATTGGCTCCAGCCCCACCATGACCCTGCAAAAGGATAAATGAATTTGAAAATGACTGAATGAGTGAATGATTTAGATGATCTCATTGGATGGTATCTGAAAAGAAGTAACTGAGGCAACTGCAGTCCCCGCCCCCTTGACAAACAAACTTAATTTACATTTTCAAAGAGTTTTGCTTGCAGAATGCAGCAGACTAAGAGATGATTTGATAATATTTAGAACAATGATTGTATGGATGCCAACTTCATTGTCTCTATGTGTGTTTTTATCACTCTGTGTGTGTGTGTGTGTGTGTTCCAGGTTGCCACTATTATTACCTCCCGTGGGGAAACGTTAAGCCAGTGGTGGTTCTGTCTTCAGAGTGGGAGGATATCAAACCAAGGATCGAGGCGCTCAACATGTTGCTGGCTATCATCGAGAGACTGGTGAGTGTTCAATCTGTGTGTGTGTGTACGTGTGTGTGTGTTTGTATACTCTTAGTACGTTTGTTTTAGACCTTGAAAAAAGAAAATGTTTGCAAAATAAAGAAATTCTGCCTGCTTCTCTCTTAAAGTAAATGTAGAGTCGTTTCCATCTTTACCTGTGTGTGTGTGTGTGTGTGTGCGCAGGAGGCAAACCTGCAGCGGGTGCAGCTGGAGGTGAAGGCAGGCAGTGATCTGGAGGAGGTGGAGCAGCGAGTGGTCGAGCTCTTGGATCAGGTCATCACAGACTGCAGGTAAGCTTTGTTTCCTCTCTGAGCTGATGACTCCAGGTGGGAAATATTTGCTGCACATCTGTTCATTTGTTTCTGTGGTTTTTTTTCGCTCTCTCTGCAGTGAAGAGCTGCCCTCTCTCGACCAGTGGCAGTGTGCGACGCCTCTTGACCGCTCATTGAGACACATTCGTGCTCTCCACCTGCAGCAGATTGTTGCGGCCGCCCTCGCTCTGAAGCATGGACCGGCCACCGAGCTGTCCACAGTGCTGGAGCAGGCGGAGGACTGGGCCAGCAGGCTGAGGACCATGGCCGAGGAGGTGAGCATGAACCAACGCTTCTACCAATGCATTAGAGTTAGACTAATGCTTTTGGATTTGTTTGCAGGACTTTTACTGGTAACAGATTACTTTCACACTGTGGTATAATTACTTTTACATAAATAAAGATCTGAGTGTCTCTCATCCAGCCTCAGAACAGTCTTCCAGACATCGTGATATGGATGCTGCAGGGCGACCGCAGGGTGGCGTACCACCGCATCCCTGCACACACTGTGATCTTCTCCCAGGAGCATTGTGGGAAACACTGCGGACAGCTGCAGACTATCCTGCTCAAGGTAAACGCACAAATAAAAACACACATTTAAATTGCACATTTTTCTGCTGAAATGAAGTTTTACTCCCCAGTTGTGTGTGTGTTGTGTAGTATCCACAGGGCAGCGGCGGAGAAGCCAAACTTCCTGGTCAGCTGAGGGTGAGAGTCTGGTTCGGTTTGGCTGCTGACGTCAAACACTTCAACCAATACGCTGAAGGAAAACTGTCAGTGTTTGCTGAGACGGTAAGATGAAAATCTGTTACTGTTACACCTGTCAAGCATTTTGTTCTCACGCATAAGATTGTTAACAACTAACCTTATGTGTGAACAGAAAACTTGACAGGTGTAATTACTGTATCTTCTGAACAGTCTGACGCAAAAATGGCATTTTTCTGACACACCAATCAGGAGAAAATTCATTTTGTTCCAGACCTGTCTCTGTCTCGGCAACACGCTCTTGCGAGACGTAAGAACCGGTGCTTCCCGTCTTGCTTCACAACACACATAAACAGACATTTAAATGGTCTTATTTACTTACATCAAACAAATTCCATGCGGTGCAAAATCCATCTGCTTTAATCCATCCACATGACGTAATAACGCTTCCAGACGAGGCGCAGGGATGGTGACTCCGCCCACATAGGAGACAGGAAGTGTATATACCATTTCACACCACTGGGGCAGCGCACAGTGGGAGATCTGTCTTTGGTCTTGCTTCCTGTTAAGCATCTCTGGTAATATCCTAACTTCTTGTACTGGAATGTGGCTGTGACGTCATTCCCAGTTCCAACTCTTCACTTGAGGCATAAGGAAAGAAACATAAGTGACCTTCCATGACCCAAATCTCTCTCTCTCTCTCTCTCTCTCTCTCTTGCTCTGTAGTATGAGAACCAGACCCGCCTCGCCCTGGTGGGCAACTGGGGAACTACAGGTTTGACCTATCCCAAGTTCAGTGACGTCACTGGACGATTTAAATTGCCCAAAGAGAGCTTTAAACCCTCACCGGGCTGGACTTGGGCTGGAGACTGGTTCATCAGCCCTGAGAAGACGTAAGTGTGTGTGTGTGTGCGTGTGTACTCTGTCATCTTTCTCCAGACTTTAATCAGTACTGATTTTAGAGGCACATCAGCTCATTTTCAGTGCAGTTTTGTCCTTAAAAAAAAGTTTCCCCTACACACTGGCAGATTATAGTCAATTACATTTTTTAATTGTTCTTTTTAGTTTTTGAATTTTACAGCTGAGAGAGGAGCAACCTTTTTTTTTTTTTTTTTTAATCTTTGCTTAGTCTTGCTTCCATATCTCCAAAATGCATTTACATTATTTGTCTCAGTTTTTGTTGTTGCTGCTTTTGTTTGTTTGCTTTCTGTTTTCCGGTCAAAAAATGTCCTCTTTATCTTCACCCAGACCACATGAGAGAGAGTCAATAGGTCACATAAAACTACAGTAGCCCAAAGGGAACACTAATCATTTCTAATCCATTTTGTCAAGCCTATGCAATATGGTATTTTTGTGAAAGTATCTGTGTGTTTTTCTGTGTGTAATCATGCATATTGTGTGCATCTGTAATTATAAACCCTCAGACTGCTGATTGATGTGGATGCCGGTCACATGACCTTCACAGAGGAAGTGTTTGAAAACCAGATGAGGTTACCGGGCGGACAGTGGATCGGCATGCCGGAGGGATACACTGACGTGGTATGTGTGTTTGAACACTGCATCCAACTGTGTGTGTTTCTGCACCTTTTTATGGCTTCACTCATCTGTGTAAATCTAAAAAAAATGTGTGTGTGTGTGTGTGTATGTCAGAATGGTGAGAAGGCAATCCCAAAGGACGAGGTGGAGTGTCCTCCAGGTTGGGTGTGGGAGGATGTTGAGTGGAGCGAGGATCTCAACAGGGCTGTGGATGATCAAGGTGCGAACACACACTTACACACACACATGCATAAACATCAGAAGTTAAATTAAACACAGCAGGAACAAGTCTCGTTCTCTGTTTGTGTATGTGTGTGTGTGTGTGTTCAGGCTGGGAGTACGGCATCACCATCCCTCCAGACCGCCGTCCCAAGTCATGGGTGCCGGCAGAGAAGATGTATCACACCAACCGAAGGAGACGATGGATACGACTGAGACGAAGAGACCAGCAGAAGATGGACGCCCTCAGAAAGGTGGAGAGAGGCACATTTTTGAAAATGACAATCGAGTGACAAAGTGCAAATGCCAGAGGAGTAAAAGGGGACTTCACATGGAATCACACAGGGGTGCTTATGCAGTAAACATCTCAGCCAGCAGGCGACCAGATGCCACTGAGAGACAAATTTAAATCAATACAGACTTAAAGATCTCAAACCTGCCTCTAAAATAAAGTGTTCAAGTGGTAAAATAGTCAGAGACTTGAAGAATATCTCTAAAATCAATAAATAGACTGTCTTGGTTCAGTGTTTTAGCAAGTATTTAAAGAGGAGTAAATAATAGGGACTATTTTCAGCGGCGGATTAATCCACATTTTATAGTCTCATTCAAACATCTTTCCAAGAAAGCTTCACTGAACTGAGTGTATGCCATCCAGCTGATAAGGATTTACATAAATGTTTCATCCTCTAATATGAGCAGTTGAAGTTTCATCTTCTGACCACTAGATGGCAGTCTGGTTTCACAAATGGGTAAGAAAGCAAATGACACACACAGAGCTTCACAGTGGCTTGTGTGTGTGTGTGTGTGTTTGCAGCAGCGACCGGATGAGGCAGAGAGGGAGGGCTGGGAATACGCCTCCCTGTTTGGATGGAGGTTCCACCTGAAGCCGAGGAAGACGGACAGCTTCAGGAGGCGCAGGTGGAGGTGCCGCATGGAGCCGCTGGAGAAGACAGGACCGGCGGCCATCTTTGCTCTGGAGTGTTCCCTGGTGAGAGAGAAACAGACACAGGAAGTTTACAGATTTATCACGTTCAACATAAAGTATTGATACAATAAAATGTCAAATGATGGCATTTAAGATATGGCTAACAGTTGAACTGTGACGTTGAACATCCCAGTTCCCAAACCATGTGCTGTGAAAACAGTCCCCACTTTTCTGCAAAGCTTTTTCCATATTTTTTTAACTTGGCTGCAGAAATTTTCTCCCGGTCAGTCAGGATGTTTCTCTGCAAACTGCTTCATGTATGAGAACATTATCATGTTCAAACAGGAGAGTGAAGTCTCTCTCTCCCCTCAAATGTTGTTGTATGTTAAAATACATTTTTTTGGAACTAACAGAGCCAAAGTGTATGTCTGCACGGGTGTCCACATACTTTTGGCCACACGGTGTGCGGTAGATTGATTTAAGACAGTCTTTTATTTTGTGGTGTGGTGCTGTTGCATGAAAAGTTTACACCAGCTTTGAGCCAGTGTTGCCTGTTTTGTTTTAAAGGTGGTCTTCATCTTACTTTTGTCGTGACCTGTTTCTTCCTCTTCCTCCTCTTCCTCTTACAGAGCAGCATAGAGGACAAAAATGATGATAAGTCGGTCACAACCACTTTTGGAGTCAACAGGCCGACCATTTCCTGTTTCTTTGACAGTAAAACAGCATACAACACGTTCTTCATACTTTTTGTTCTTTGTCTTTTTTGTCAGCACAATGATGTCTGTGTGTGTGTGTGTGTGTGTGTGTGTGTGTGTAGGTGGCACCCGTTACCACCTGCGCTGCTACATGTACCAAGCCAGAGACCTGCTGGCCATGGACAAAGACAGCTTCTCAGGTATCGTGCAGTGCATTACTTTAAACTTTTTCATCATGCATCTGTCAGTTAATCAGGATGATGTGGATAACTTGCACCATCTGGTGGCTGGAAAATTTAATTTGTAGAAAAATTACCTCAATTTTCACAAATTTGAAAGAGGCAGTTGGGAGTTAATTACAACAACAGTGTTTGGTCACCAAATCTGCATCATGTTGTTTTACAGCTTGTGTATTTATTTATTGTTTGTCATCTGAGTTTGATTTAAAAATAAAACAACAACAACGACAAAAAACACACCCTTTGAGATGTCCGTGTGAAACATGGTAATAGTTTTCATTGCCTGAAAGATTCTGAAGAATCATTGTGAAGCTCAGTGTGGAAGCTTCAGCTGTCGCCATCTTGGCAGTGCCAGTGATGGGCAAAGAGGCGGAGCTTAGACTTCTTTGACAGTCTGTCATTGCAATTATCATGTGATGCCACAGACTACAATTTCACAGCTATGCCGACGATACCCAACTTTATATCTCCACAAAAACCATCACTCCTGCCACTCTCTCCACCCTCACAAACTGCCTCACTGATAGAAAAACCTGGATGAATGACAACTTCCTCAAACTCTGCTGCAAGAAATCACTGGTCCAACCACTAATCCTCCCCTCCTCCCAAGACTCTTCACTCAGCATTGATGGTTGCAGTCACACTCTCGCTCTTGGTCCACCTCGGCATCATCCTGGATCCCACCCTCTCCTCCTCTGCTGCAAAACACTCGTTCATGCCTTCATAACCTGTTTACTTTCATTATGTCTTTTATTCTAAAATTACATTTAGTGCTAATGTGAGTCTAAGAATAACATAACATGGAAAGTAAACATCACCACAAGTGCACAGGACCGTTTAGAGCTGCTGGAAAGTTTATCTGATGACTTTAGGTGGAGGCAGGCTAGCACTTCCCATTGACCATAGTGTTTGAGCTAAGCTAATTAGCGGTGCGCGAACTCTGCCAATCAATTTCTTGTTTCTGCACGCACGTTTGAAAGAATGGGATCTATCTTCTTGTCTGGAACTCAGGAGGAAGGCAAATAACAAAAAGAAAAAAAAAAGTTGGTGTATCTCTTTAAGATCAAGCAGTGTTAATCTGCTTTTATTGAAAAAGTTCCGATTACTAATATAGTCTAAGAGAAAGTAAAGTCATAAAAAGAAAAGAGTGGAAGGACAGAAGGACGAAAAAAAAAAGTTTCACAGAAACTACGACTATGGTGTGTGTGTTCATCAAAAAGCAGCCACAGACTCAGATGTATAAACAGAGACGAAGCTTTGAAAAACAGAAGGATGAATGGATGGAGGAGGTGAGGGATGACAGATGATGGAGGGAGGCTGGTTAGAGACAGAAAGAAACAGACACACACACACACACACACGGTGTAACGGCTGAGTAGAGTTGATGGATGGACTTCAGTTTTGTGTTAATCTGGTGTTAAATGGCGTCTCGGCAGCCATGATTAAAGACTGAGTCAGCAATCAGAGCCTGAGGTTTTTCATTCTACATGTGTTCTTTCTTTTTTTGTCTCCTTATTTGTCTTTCTGTCCATCCATCATTCTGCCTTTCTGTCTTTATCTCCATCAGCCAAAATCTCTTTTTACTGTCTTCTGTCTTTCTTTCTGTCTTTCTCCTCTTCTGTCTGTCCCTGTTTTTTCAGTCTTTATATATCTTAATGAATGTTTATGTATCCCTGCGGCTCCAAATGGGGTCCCCCACACACACGCACAGGCGCACACACACACACACACACACACACACACACAAACAAACATGCACACACGCTCACATAACCCTGCTCTTCTGTTTGTATTTCTGTTTATATGACCTAATGGGCTGTTGGGAGTAGACGGTAATTGAATGGGTCACTATGGGTGGTGTGTCTGTACTGTGTGTGTGTGTGTTGTGTGTGTGTGTGTGTGTGTGTGTGTGTGTGTGTGTGTGTGTGTGTGTGTGTGTGTGTTCAAGTTAAATAGAGGGCTGGTGTGAAAAAGCAAAATA
>JAQFJA010000016.1:15698543-15709923 GCA_029874485.1 Naso brachycentron
AGGGAGACATCATGATGTCCACCCATGTTCTAGACGAGGTAAAACGGGTGAAACGGAGCTTTCACATCCATATTAATCTGATAATTGGAATTAAAAAGGGAGTGAAAAGCTTGGATTTTTTTGTTGCATGATGGGTGTGCACGTGTGGAGAAAGAAACATGCAGCAACAGGAAGTCACTTTGATGATATTAAGTAGTAAAAAATTGTTAAAATGAATAAAACTTAAAATTCCAAAAGATGCTCCAAGTTTATCTCTGAACTTGACTTGTGTCAAAATTGGCATTTTCATGTTTTAATGCAGTAAATCTGTGGCGGTTTGTATCGCAATATGTAACATAAAGTCCTTAATGTCTTTCTTGATGTTTTACCTGCAGTCCGTCTCTCTTTAATTTTGCGACATTTCAACTTTTTTGGTTTCTTTTTCTTCGATGTTGCTTCCTCAGTTGATGTTTCCAGGATTCCTCTCTGAAAACCTGCTGCAATTGGTACAGTGAGCACAAAGCCATGAACACAAAAGATGAGAAATACTGAAGAAAACTCACTCCCATTCTGCTTTAAGTTCATTTAATATAAAGAAAACACAGATAACTGCATCATTTATGCATGTTACAGACCGGCATTCAAATCTGTCTCCTACTCATGCATCCTTGTTTACTTTGTTTTCAATTTTTCTGTTGTTTTGTTCATACTTAAATAATCTAAAATTCACTAACAATATTTTGTTTTCTCTAAATAATCTTTGTTGACTTTGTATTGAGGGCAGGAGAGGAACTTTATGTTCTTTTCTCATAAAAAAAGTTTCTGACTAAAAAACTTAAACTTTGTTTCTCAACGTCACAACAAATATTTAGTCATTGTGAGAAACGGTTTCTGTTGTTTTAATTATTGCAACATACAGTCATGTTTATGATGTATATATTTTTGTATTTTGTGTTGTATTTTGTTGAATTGAGATCAAATATCTTTGTTTATTTTGTATCTGATGATTAATTATCAGGAGAAAACAAACAAACAAACAAAACTTATTTCCTCTTCAGCCTTTTTGTTCATGTTACCACGGAAACCTGCATCAGTGTGTGTGTTTTTAACAGTCTAAATCTCATCTGACATGTTTATGCTTAACATGAAGTCATTTAGCAGCACGTCTTATTGTTATCTATTTGCTTTTTTCGTCTGGTGTTGATGACCTGTCGCTGACTCATCACTGTCCTGGGTTACCATTGGCAGTCGGAGGAGTCAGACCTTCCTTACCCGCCCCCACAGAGAGAGGCCAACGTCTTTGTGGTTCCGGAGGGAATCAAACCTGTTCTGCAGAGAACCGCCATTGAGGTATCCAGTAAATCCAACTACTATGAGTATACCAATGTTTCCCTCAACAAACTAAACTAACTGTGTGTGGAGGACGGCTGCTGGAGTACAACATGGCAATGTACTGATTTGTCTAACAATTCGTCCAAAGTAAGCATGCTTGTCTTCCTGTCCTCTCTGTCAGATTCTAGCGTGGGGCGTTCGTAACCTGAAGAGCTTCCAGATGGCCAGTGTTACCTCTCCGAGCCTGCAGGTGGAGTGTGGGGGCACAGTGATCCAGACCTGCGTCATCCGCAGCGTGAAGAAGAAGCCCAACTTTGATGTCAACAAGCTCATCCTTGATGTGGTGAGGACATGGGGACACATTGTACCCTACACACTCACTCACAGATGTAATCAGTACAGAGGCTCACTGCTTTCATGGCTAATGAGAGTTCTGCTGTGATGTGGTTGGCACCAGTCATTCGTCTTCATCAGTGAAGCCACAATAATAGACTTTACTGTTCCTCCTCTTCTTCCAAAACAAGTAAAAACAATAATTCTGAATGTAGACATTGGCTGGATGCAGATGCTGCTGCTGTCGATGCTTTCCAAGGGAACAAATCTGGTCAGAGTGGTAAAGATGCAGAGTGGAGGACTTTTCCCAATGCTACCAGTGCACGACTGATGCAGGGTAAAAGCAGAGTGGAGACTTTTATCATGGATGTAACTGTGGTTCAACTAGATGTCTTTGAACTGGACATCACTGCAGAAAGAGCTCATAAAAAAACGCAGATACAGCTAATAAGTGACAGATTGAGATGGCAACGAAGAGCTCCCACAGAAATAATCTTCTCTTGATTTCAGGGATGATGTGTTTTGCTTGTAGCAGGTGCAAGAGGTAACTTTCATCCTTAAGTATTCCAAGTTTCATCCCTTGATCATCATCAGAACCTGATTTACAAGCGTTTTTGCGGAGATGTTACAGTGAAAACAGCTGCTTTCCTCTGTCGCCTCGATGCGGCTCAACTCTGCATGCAGCCAGAGGGTTCATGTGCTTTACTGTTGAAGCGGATAAACAGTCGCACATTGTTTTCCTCTTAACTATTCAGTTATTTTGTGGTCAGAGATATGTTTAATGCTGAAATAAATCCCAGCATCGTTGTTCAGCTGCTGGACTGGAAATTGGAAGTTTTTCTGTGAGTCAGCCATTAGCTGAACTTGTCACTTAGTGAAGCAGTTGGTGAGTTAATGGTGTTGATCACTAAGTCTGATACCTTATTCTCCGTCTCTAAGTCAGGAGGAAATTGCAAAATAATCATTTGTGTCATAAAATTGTGAATTTGTTTCTTGAAAATTTGAGTAAAATGCCCCTTGTGTGATTAAATGTCCCAAAGTTCATCGTATTTGATTTTTAATGCTGAAGCATCAATGCATATTTAGCATACTTAGCTGGTTAACATGGAGCTGCTCTCTAGTTAATTCGAGTGGTTCCCAAACCAGGTGCAGGACCCTTCAAAGGGTCACCGGATAAATGTGAGGGGTAGTCAGATAAGTGATAAGAAGAGGAAAAAAGAAAAAAAAAGAAATCTGCTTTACATTGTTGTATTAAAGGGATAGTTCACCAAAAAATAAAAATTCAGTCATTATCTAGTCACCTTCATGCTGATGGAAGGTCAGGTGAAGTTTTTTAGTCCATAAAACTAGAAGTCAAATAGGCAGTGGTGGCCTAATGGTTAGAGAAACGAGCTTGTGACCGGAGGGTCGTTGGCTCAAACTTCCAAACAGCAGGACTAATCTGGATGGTGAAAGTGAATGGAACTGCTTGTCCCACCCCTATTCCACCTCCAAGGGCCCCAGTTGCACCGGTGGAGCTGCTCAGTGGTTGCTGTAGTTGTACTGTGCAACAGTGTGTGTCACTGTGTGAATGAGATCTGCGCGGGAAATCTGCCCTCAGTGGAACCTCCTCTGAATGAATAAAGTTTAAAAAAAAGCTTAAAAAAATACACAGTCAAACCGTAAACTGCCTCCGTACTGCTCATCCAAAGTCATTCAAGTGTCCTGATCCCTTGACATGCAAAGAAAATGTCACTGACGCCATGTTTTTAACCTCACTGTTCACTGTAGCTCCTTAGAAGGGAGCCGTGTTCTTGTGCACACACACCGTGTGAGGCTCACACAGCAGCTCCAGGAGGAACCCAGGAGAGTTTGACTATCTGCAGGATGGACTGGAGGGCAGGTCTGGTGTCTGCTGCAGACACCGGACTTCCAGCTAGCAGGTCAACAGATCTGTGTTACCACGTTAGCAGCTACAAGCTACAGTGAACAGCTAGATTAAAAACATGGTGTCGGTGATGTTTCTCAGAACAACTTGGATCACCCCAAATGAGCAGTAAGAGGCATTTTATGCTTCTGTTTTATATATATATATATATATATAATTTATTTATTTTTTTATTTTTTCAACATTTGAATCCTAAATACCAGTCACTACTATTGTTTGAAAAATTACTACGACGCCTTTCTCTGTAAAAGTGCAGCAGAGTTTTGTGGACTGAAAACTTCACCCGACATTCCCTCGGCCTGAGGGTGAGGAGATAATGACAGAATTTTCATTTTTCGGTGAATTATCCTTTTAACATTTGTTAGAAGTTTAGAGGGGTAAATGTCCTTTTAGTGAAACTGCAAACAGCTCACTGACAAAAAGTTAACTTAATAATCTATTGTGTTTGTTGTGTCATAATTTTTTCAAATGTAAAATCTAATATGGAAACTTAGTGTGATTGCAGCTGTCCGAGTGTATCGGAGCAAAGCGGACAATATTTCCCTCTGAACTGTAGAGGAGTCAAAGTTTAAAGTGCCTTAGACCCCGTTTAGACGGTGCAAGTTTTCACATCAAACGAAACACTTTTGTAGCGGTTCAGCTTTCCTTTTACATGACGACGGTATGCTGGCACCCCTGAAACTGCAAACAGTTGAAACCGGGTTCCAGAGTGGAATCTTTTGAAACCGCAACTTTCTTTCCAGCTGCATAAATTGGCAAACTGCAAAGCCTGAGAGAGTGGTGACTATGCTAATGCTAATGCTAATGCTAGTGCAAGTCAATGCATTCCACCCTAGCCAGTACCAAACTCTGATGAAACACTCCACAGTGCCCTGAAAGCAGGTCGAATATGATGGCAGTCTATTGAGCTGAATTCAAGTGTTCATAGAGCAATTTTAGAGGTCAAACTACGGCTGAATTTCTTTAATTTAACTTAGGGCTTAGCAGCAACAGGAAGTAAACACCTTCAAGTAGCTCAGATGGTATGCCATTACAAAGTTACACCGCCGACTACTGGCCTGGCGTGCATACTACAGTGCTTCTGGTTGTTCATGTAAACAGATTTTTTAAAGACACAAAGAAAAGACTTTTCGATTTTTAGTGCTCTTGCCCTAATCTGGCCTTAAAATGGAAAAATTTCAGCAAAGTGCAACTATCATGAAAATGTTCATTAATATAAAATCATAAAAATATTTTTAGTTACTCTCCATCACTGTTTTATGACACAGTTTATTAAAATTTCCCAGTTAAAACATAGAAAATTTCAATCACAATTGTTGTTGCTTGAAAGTGCAGGGGAGCTTTTTTTTCAGAGCAGCTCGTCCAGATTAATTTGTAGCTGATTGTTTAATGTTCAACCTTTAAGAGAGAAAGAACCGACACAAAACCGCAGAGAGTCTCAACAGTCACGATGTCTTCTTTAAATGTAAAACTGTCCTCGATGAATATGTTTCCACAGAGTTTACATCGGCCACATTCCACCTGTGTTTTCTTATGAAAACTTAAGCTGAAATCTGGAACTATTAAGCATGTTTTTCCACAGGACAGACTCACACAGTTCAGTGTTAACAATATTAAAGCCTGATGTTGATCACCTCACTGTTTTATTATGACAGCTTTAACTGGAGTATGGAAATATTCACACATTTTTCCCTCAAATACATACTCTTGCTTTGGCTGCAGCAGTTGAGATGAAGGTCCTGTGTTGACCACTGCGAGAGTGTGACAGCCTCAACCCTTAAATTCACCGCCTGAACTAATTCCAGGCATTTAATATTAACAATATTAAGGGTCTTAAGTTGACTGCCTAAGTGTTTTCGTATGCCGCAGGGGCATAAGAAAATGTCATGTGCATAGTTTCCTTCGAAGAGTCTAACCACTGAATGTTTGCTCTCTCAGTTTATTGTGTGAGTTTAAGCTAGAGAGGTCAGACGGATTACAGTCTTAGTTCTCCTCGAGCTGGCCAGGCTAAATGAGACTATTATAGAGATATTTATGCCTTTAAATGTAGCTGCTATGATGGCTTGTAAAAGTCTAGTTGTCTTAGTTTAGCAGCGGCAGAATCAGCTTTGAAATGAGCTCCATAGTTTTATGAGGCAGGGGTCAGCTAATGGGTAACAATACCCTGATTGGACTGTCACCAAGGCGTGACCAATCAACTTCAGACAGTCAGCAGCCATAGCCAATCAGCATCAGGCAGGCAGGAGGCATAACCAATTACTGTAGAGTCAGTGCAGCTGTAGTTCAAGCAATGCAGTGACTTTTTGACTCATCTTTACTTCTCGTTTTCACCTACGTATGTGTAAGACGGCGAGGCAACTGAAAATCCATTCATTTACATGAGAATCTCTGTGAAATCCAATGTGTCTGCAAAACTCCTCCCCCCGAAATATTTTGTGTCTGGAATTTGCCTCAAGTGCATTCAAGAAATTGAACTTTTGGCAGAGAAATGGTAGGACGGTGTGCTAGCTTAGTTTGTATAGTTAGAATGAATGAGATTATAGTTTGAACACATTGTGAATCTGATTCTGTTTCCACTTACCCAGGCGATCATCTTTACAGTGTGATATTTATGATAAATCTAAATTGATCTTGCTCGTGTAAATAGGTATGTTTCATAGTAATCATCATTTAATTCTCCTATTGTTTGCGTAACGTCTCGTCTCCACTTACATATGTGACTGGTGTCCATAGAACTCTAAATATACAGATAATGCCCCTATAGTTCTCATGCAAACAATTTTCAGTTGACCCGCCTTCTTATACATGTACAAGTGGAAACAATGCATTACTTATTTTTATTACCAATTTTTCAGATTGCTGATTTTATCAACTGGCCTATCACAGATAAACTAGCAATATGCGCCAATATTAAAACAGATTTTTGAAGCTGATATTTCAGATATCGGAATTTTCTTGCTCTCGAATATCGGATATCAGCATTAGCCCCAAAAATCCCATGTCAGACTCTCAAGGTAAAGGCACTTTTTTGGTCACATTTACAGAGTTCAGTGAAATCGTTTCTCTGCATTGAACCTGTCCCTGAGGAGCAGTGGACAGCCACAGTGTGGCACCCAGGGACCAACTCCAGATCTTAGCCAGTACCGGTTAAAGGTACCGACTGAAGATAGTTCTAACATTGGTTTTGATGGTGAGGGAAACTGGAGCATCCACAGAAAACCCATGCAAACACCAGGAGAACATACAAACTCCACATAGAAAGGTCCTGCCCCAACAGGGAATCAAACCCAGAACCTTCTTGTCATAAGGTGACAGTGCTAGCCACTAATCCACCATCCCATGTCCTCTCTGCAGAGACTCCCTCGTGAGGAACTCTACATGCCGCCGATCGTCATCAAAGTCATCGACAACCGTCAGTTTGGGAGGAAGCCCGTGGTCGGTCAGTGCACCATCCGCTCACTGGAGGAGTTCAGATGCATCCCAGAAGAGGAGAGAGGAGCTGTGGAGGAAGAGGAGGATGGATGGAGACGTAAGACGCACATGATTATCAGTGTCTAACAACGAAACCGGGCTGATTGTGAGTGTAAATGTCTTTCTGCTCTGTGTGTGTGTGTGTGTGTGTGTGTGTGTGTGTAGGTGAGACGTCACATTTAATTCCGGGGGATGTTTTTATCGACATTGATGATGAGGAGCCGCTCATGGCTGAGCAGGTAAAACCATCCTGTCACTCACAGTCCAGATGCACACCTGCATCATTTGTAACATTATGTAAAAGATCGTCACTGCCTTTATGCTCAATGTGTCTTTTCTTATTATCAATGAAAACCCATGAAAAGACCGAAAGTTCGTCTCCCAGTACTCCAAGACTTCTCTGCGCTGCCTGTGGCTCTTTTCCTATCGATCAGTGATCAGTAGACACTGTCACAGGTTGATATCTGATTATTGAATCAATCAAACCATCAGAGTCTCACAGATTTGAGTCCCTGCATTTGTTTAGTAAAACAAAAACTGCTGAGAAACTTTTTTCCCGCGCCGCTCTTCATCACAGCTGAACCTCCTGTGAGAGTTTAATCCAACGATCCAGTGATTTTCCGACTGCGTGTATTAGGGATGCATGTGTGTGCGTGTGTGTGCGTCATGACATTTCTGTGTATGTTTTTTCCTGTTTATCTGTGTGTACATGTTTGCGTGATTGTGTGTGGTGTTACAGCTGAGTAAGTGTAAAACACTCATCTTTCCACAGTAGACATCTGTGTGTGTGTGTGTGTGTGTGTGTGTGTGTGTGTTCACTTGCACCAGCAGCATAAATAAACATGTCCTGACATGATGACATGGCAACTGTGTCTGGAGTTGTTGGTTAACATGGCAACCATGAGACCTACTTTAGTTGTCTATCATTTAAGTCAAAGTTCAAGAAATGGACTTTTCTTTCTCTCGTTCTCTCTTTCTTTCTCTCTTTCTTTCTTTCTTTCTTGTGATGACCCTCTGATTTGCTGTTCATGACTCAAAACTCAGAGTTCCTGCATTGAGACGTGTAAATGTCAGAGCAGAAAGACGTTAACTCTTTTCATTGATCACATTCGTTCTGCTCTTTCAAAGTAAATGTACTGAATTTTATTAACAGTTTATGTGAAGGGAACAAGGCAAAGTTGTCCGTCAGTTGGTTTGGTGTGTGTTGCTAAGCGACAGTTGACATCAGGAGCTCCATTCGGCCTCCATCAGAGCTGAAGCTTCAACCGCAAACTTTTAGACAGAATGGAGAACACTGACAGCAACCGCCCAAGGACGGTTTAAAGCTCTGACAGATTCATTGTCTTTCATATAAATTTGCTCCATGTTCCGATAACTGAGGAGGACAGATTAGATCCTGACTGATTTGGGAGATTTGAGGCTGATGCTGATACAGATATTGGGGAGCAAAAAAATTCTGATATTTCAAATATTATCAGTATTGATATCGGCTGAATGTATTACAAAGATTTGTAATGAAGGCAGGATATCTGACATTTCAACAAACGTCTTTCCAGCATCAGAGCACTGAGCAGTAAACGTGCCGCCCCCTGCTGGACAAACTACATAAATACACCATTTTAAATCGATAGTCTAAGCAATTTTTCTGGCCTTAAAAAACAGTTTTAATATCGATGCAGATCAGAGAACAAATACGCTGATACTGATATATCTGCCATAGGCTGATATCGGCAAAATCTTTCAACATCCCAAAATAACCTCTTAGACAAACACACACACAAACACACACTACTGTGGTCTATCAAACATGTTTTTCTGTGTTATTAGTAAAAACAGGATTGTGTAGAATCAGGAGACAACATAATTTGGTGTTATTGGTTTGGCAGACTGCATGAGGCTTTCAAAGATTGCTGAGGGGACAAACATAAATAATACACACTCACACACACACACACACACACACACACAGACCACAGCTATCCCTGTGTAATCACATCTGAATGGAGCTGGACATGGCTTGAAAGTGCAACGTCATCCCATTGCGGTCTCTGAAGTCCATTAAAAAAACATAACCTCGACACAACTAATTATTGTGTTGTTGTTGAGTTTACTAAAAATAATAAGAGGAGCAGAGACAAACGAAAGAGTTCAGCTGCCTGTCACGACCTTAATGTGTGCGGATGTACGAACAAGAAATGGATGCACGAATTTCTGCCACTAGGTGTGTTTAGATGAAGAAATGCTCACTAAAATACACATTTATTTTAAATTTAGTGAATGGATTAAACAAAGGCGCGTTGGTGATTTGGTTGATTTTGTTACCTTTGGCTAACTGCTTCTTTTCTCCTGCTGGCTGATATTAATCCTGAGCTGGAATGATGGGTTAGAAAACAAAAGGCTGTCTGTAAAGAATCAGAAATGACAGAATGTTGGAGAACGTTCTGCTGGAATGTTTAGGATTTGAAGTTAATGAGCTACAACGTGGAAAACCACCTGATTGGCCCTTACGAGGTTTTTGATGTAACGTTCAAAGACAGTGAATCTGTGGAGGATTTCTGACTTTCCAGGATTGTGATTCGTGGTGACCTCGTCTCCGTGGATACGGTGATTCAAGACTTCTGTTTGGGAGTCCTGCAGCCCCTCTGTGACGTCCTTCGCTTTTTTCCTCAATCAACAGCCTCTCCTTCCTCCTCTCCTTTTCCTTCTCTGTCTTCTTGTCTCCATTCCTCCAAGTCTTTGTCTCCTTCTTTATTGCCCTCCTCTCCTCCTCTCCTTCATCTTGCTGTTACCTCCTTGTCTGCTCCTCTCCTCATACTTTCTCCTCTTTCTATGATTCTCCTCTCCTGTTTTCTTTTTCCTTTTCTCCTCTTTTTAACTCCTCCCCTCCCTCTCTCCTCTCTGCTTTTTGTCCTTGTAACATCTCCTCTTTCTTCCTCTTTTCTCCTCTATATTTTCTCATTTCCTCATCTGTTTCCTGCTTTTCTCTTCCCTTAAACTTGTCATTTTTTCTCTCCTCCCTCCTCCATTTTCCTCATCCTCATCCTCATCCTCGTCTGTCTGTTTCTTTTCTCTTGCCTCCTTGTTCAGTTCCTCCTCTTTCCCTCTCATCCTACTCTTTCTATTCCTCTTTTCCTTTTAAAGATAAAATGAGAATATTTCCTTTTCTTTCCTTCTCCTCACTTCCCCCATCTTCTCCTTTCCTTCATCTCTTTTTCCTCATGCTTTTTGCCTCTTCATCTCTTCTTACCCTGCTTACTTCTACTCCTCTTTCTCCCGCTCAACCATCATCTATTCATCTCTTTCTTTTCCTCCTCTTCTCTTTTACCTCTGTATCATCCTCTTTTCCAGCCTTCTTCTCTTTCTCACTGTCATTGTACTTCTCTCATCTCTCTCTCTCTCTCTGTCTCTCTCTCTCTCATCTTTGCCCTCATGTTTTTCTCCTCCTGCTTTGTCATCCTCTGCTCTTTTTCTCCTCCTCCTCCTCCTCCCCTCTTCTCCTCCTTCTCGCCCTTTTGTCTCAGTGAAATCTTCCTCCTGGTGATCACTGAAGGGGAAAATCTGATCCTTGATGATATCCAAGACAGACCCTGTGGTTTCTGTGTGTGTGTGTGTGTGTGTGTGTCGCGAACACTTACAGAGAGTCTGGTCCTTGTTAGTTGTCTTCTGTCTCATTATTCCCACAGGACCGCAGTGGAGCTCTCCCTCCATTGCTTCCTTTCCTCGCTGCCTTTCTTCATCTTTCTTTCCTTTTAGCCTCTCTTGTCCTCCTTCATCCTTTCTTCTCTCCACCTCGTACAGATCTCTTTCTTCTATTTATTCATAGCCCTCAGCTCACTGCGTTCATAATGTCTGTCTTCACTTTCTCCTTCACGTTATTCCCCTCCTTTCACTCTTCCTTCATACCTGTTATCGATTCTCTCCTTTCTATCGTATCTTATTGTTTCTTTACTCTTTCAGTCACTTCTTTTTCCTCCACCGCTCCTTTATTTTACTTCTACCCCTCTGTCCTTGTGTTTTGATCTCATTCGATCTCCTGCATCCCTCCTCCTCTTTTCCTTGTTTCCCTCCGTCTGTCTTACTTATCTCTACTTTTTTCACTCTCTCTCTCCCTCTACCTCCTCCATCCAGTAAATGTTTTTTTGTGTCATTTTATGCTTTCAGTTTTTTCATGTTTTTTAATCTAAATATTTCATCTTTTTCCCAACCCAGTTTCTCCTCCCGTCTCTCCCTCCATCATTCTGTTTTTACTCTTCTTCCCATCTCTGCACCTCGTAAACTTCTTCTGTTTTTCTCCTTTCTCTCCTCCTCCCTCCAACTCCTTAGTTTTGTTTACCTCTT
>JAQFJA010000016.1:15714477-15725219 GCA_029874485.1 Naso brachycentron
TTTTTTTGCTTAAAAAAGCATCACATTGTCACAGAGTAGATATGAGGGACAGCCGAGCTAATGCTACCTGCTAGCGGGGCTCTGGCCTCTCATGCTGTTTGACTAGGAAGCTACAGGCCTGGCTGAAGCTAGCACGAATGAGTGGCTCAGCTAACATAAAACTGCCAAAAAATCAACATTCTTGTATTTTGTTGTGGTTGAGATTCTGACCAGCCATGCTTCATAGAAACGGACAATTAGACATTTTTGCACTTGAAATAACATCAAATTATCATCGAGTAGATATGGGTGACAGCTGAGCTAGCGCTAACTGTTAGCAAGGCTCTGGCCTATCTTGCTGCCTGAGAAAGAGGCTACATGCAAGCGCAGTGGCACTAGCATAAATAAGTGGCTCAGCTAACATCATAAACTGTTCAGTAACTACATAAAAGTTGTGATTTGTGTTGTGACTAAGATTTCGACTCACCACACTTCGTAGAAAGAGACATTTAAGTGTTTTTGCGCTTGAAATAGCATCAAATGATCACTGCCGAGCTAATGCTAACCACTAGCAAGGCTGTGGCCTCTTCTGAGCAGAGCTGCTGAAAACAGGGGGTGGGACAGGTGGAGCGCCAGGGGAAATGGAAGGTGTGGCTGATGCGCAGGTCTGTTTTGGTGTAAAACTGATATTGAACTGTGACCACTAGCAGTGAATTGATTTTGTGTATAGCTCCTTTAAAAAGTTACATGATTTGTACAAAGTACTAAACCATGCTAACACACATATAATAAACTTATTCCTCATACACAGAGTAAAACACATTGAGCTCAGCAGGGATCTAATTTTAGAGCCAAACCTCTCTATTGATCAAATTTATTTTAAGACACTGATGGATAACTCCAGCTGCAGACAGATGAGGTTTCAAACTGGAAGAAATGAGATAAGAAGAAGAAAATTCTGCTTTCTTTCTCCTGGGATGAAACAAGAAACTTTGTACTTTTGCTTTTTTGGTCGGCGCTCAGGAAAAAATACTTTCTACTGAAGAAGTCAAGGTTTTACAGAGCGGCACACGCCGAGCCATGTGGTTACAGACGAAACCCGATCCCAGATTCGAACAGGAGACCGAGCTCCTTGTTACATTCTTCCATTTTATTTATCTAAGCCGGGTCAATTTGAAGACTCAGCTTGACCCGAACCAGACTGCACACACAGACACACACACACATCCAGTAGTGCTCTCTCCCTCAGCGTTCGACAGTAATTGGGGGTGATTTCTTTCTCTCCAAACAAAGATATTTGTTTTATTAAGGGTCAGATATTGAAACCAGTCAAATTAAAGGCTCGGCTTTCTGTCTGGCTCGAGCCAAAGTCAACAGAGCTGCTATAGATCCTCTATACCACAACTCTGTGTAAGCAGACAGTTACTAAAGGCCAAGAGAGGGATGGATAAATGAGAGAGTGACTTAAAAAGCAGAGGGAAGAAAAAGAATCGGACTAATATCTCAAGGCACCAGAGAGAAGAGCTCGGCCTCTCATGTGCTGTAAATCCTGGCTTCTTAATCTCTGGGTTGCGACCAAAAATCGGGTCACGGGCGCACGTCTGATGGTTACCAGATTACTGCAGTGCAGTGTGCTTCCAAGGCGGATCAGTCTGATTCAGTTTCAGAGATGGAAAAGTTTGAGCATATCGGCTGTCAGCAGCGTCATGGCTCCTCAAACCTCAGAGGCACCGACCCCCCTACGAGATGTTTGAGATCTAACGTCGCTCAGAAGGAAAACGCAGCTTGTGTGTCACGTTTCATGTGCAGCATACAGGCTCAGTGATGGTATTTGTCAGAGAGCTCCTCTGTGCTTGTTTTTTTAATCGTTCCTAAGGTTGCATTAAAAAAAAAAACGTCAAGTCACTTCAATATAATGTGGTTTTTGTGTCCTTGTTTTCCATCGGTGACATGCTCGTCCCCTTTTGAAAAATTGTGGTTGCACTGTCTCTCTCCTCGACCATCATTTTATTTATTCTCATCAAAAGTATTCCCATTCATGGCCAAAAATGAGTCAAGTTTGGTTGTAATCCCTCTCTGAAAATGTTGTAGTTTTGCCTCCGGTTGCATAAATCCTTTCTGACTGCTTCAAACCAGAGAAACTAACTGAAATGGCTCCATGCCAGGTGACTTTGTGGCATTTTTTGTGGTGTATGAAACACATATTTATGGCCCTGTAATGACACTGTGACCAGAAACAAGATGTCAGAATAGGTTACTAAATCATTATTGTTTTTCTTGTTCTGCTAATTTCAGCCGCAGACTGATGTAAGCTGCTGTTTGCCTCCAGAATCTGAATGTTGTGCATTTTTGCTGTCCAGATGGTCATCCAAATGAGTCCATGCACTTCTGCGTTGCATGGGTGTTTTGTTTTAATAAGTCCACCCAAAGCCTTGAGAGCCAGATGTCAGCACATTTAGCACAATCCATAAATGCCATGCAGCAGCAGTAATCTCTGGTTTGGTGTTTGTTATGTCAGTCTACTGTATATAGTCATTTTTTTTAGCTTAAATCAGGGCTAAAGGTGTACGTTCCTGGCTTCTCTGCTGTCTGCTCCCCAGAGCCTTGCTGCCCGCCTGCAGGGACCTGTGATGGTCATTTCATGCTCTTGATTTTAAGGATTGGTATGATTACTCAAGTAACCATTGTTAATGTCATTGTTTGAGTGATGATTTACTACTCATGCACCTGCACATGTTGTTTTTGGCCACAACATTTCAACTCAGTTGGCGTTACATGCACCGTGTCAGCTGTGACCAGGAAGAGTGATATCTGGAAATACTTTGACAAAAAGGACGGCGCTAATGTGCAAGATAAGGATTTAAACTTGCATGTCATAGAAATACTTGTTCAGTGATCACCACATGTGCTCAAAGCACAAGAAGAAACCAGCGGAGACAGCCTCACATCACAGCCCTGTTAGCACACGCCATTGTGATGAAACCAGAGCGGAGAAGATTAGCCTGCTAATAACGAAAAATGTGACTGGATATATGCTCCCAGTAAGTTTTATGAAAGAAGAAGACTGAGAGCTGATGGTGTTTGTCAAGCCGGAGTACAAGCCACCATCACGGCGAACAACAGCAAAGAGAGTGGAAAGACGAACGAGGAAAGTGCAGCAGAATTGAGCTCTTTAGCTGCTAAAGAGCCAGATAAACATAAAATGACCAAAATGCCAACCTAACACTATGGAGGAACCCTTAGATGTCCATATGTATATGCATTGCTCTAACAGCATTGCAAATCACTAAGTGTTTCCTAGAAAAAGGAAAAACCTCCGGTCAAAGCAGGGGAAAGTTCAGTAAGGGTCATTAGTGGATATTTTTGTTGTCAAACTAAATATTTTTTTAAAGTAAACTGTGACTCAGTGGATCTTGATGGTGATAATCCATCTCTAATTCACTGCTGGCTGTTACTGCTGACGCTACGACTAAGTTCTTCTTTAGGTTTTTCCAAAGTAGCCAGAAATCTGGTACACATTATTTCCTCCACGTCAGGAGAACTTTTAAAGAAATGAGCTGCCGGGCAGCATGAGTGTACAACAGCGACTGGAAAAGCTTTCAGGAACTGTGTTTAGATGGAGTCACTCCTGTGTTCTGTCAATCAGTGATAGCAAAGAAGACATTTATTTATGTGAAAATGCCACAGATTTTTAGTTGAGGTTTGGTGCTCTGCTTTGAGACCGCAGTGGAGGGAATGACAATACACACAAACAACCCCGCTGAAACATCGATTCCAGTCTCGCCACGTTCTTCACAGTGACCAGTTTATTTTGGAGATTCAGAGTCGAGTCAGAGAAGTTTTGAACAGAATGGCTCAGAAATTTTCCTTCAGAACGCCCAAACTCTGCTAAAGTAAGACACAGGAGCTGTGTCTCGGCTCAGGTGCTGGATTTTTAGAATAAAAATGTCAGGACAGATTGAAGTTGCTATATCTCCCTAAGTCTGGGTTTAGAATGCAGCTGCCTTTCTTTTTTTCTTTTTCTTTTGCTCAAGAGGATCCAGAGGACACAAAGTTTGTATCTTCAGTCAGCGTCTCACGGCCCAGGAGAGTCCAGTGTTGGATAGAGTGCCAATCATTTGTAGATTTTTAGTGAATGAAAAGTGAAAACCCAAGAAAAACTGAACTTTTCCTCATGGTTATGAGCCCAAACATTTTATTAATAAAAGGGTGCACTGATCTACGGTTTGGTGCAAATTAAAAGCTAATGGATGTGATGTCTTTCAGTGCTCTCCTCTGCAGGGCAAAACAGCTCAGTTCTGCCTTCACTGTTGCCAGATCCCCCAAAAAATACGATTCAACAATTGTGGGACATTTTTGCCTTCTTGCCATTATCAAAATGAGATTGTCTTTCCAAGGAGAACAGCATCAGTCATTTCAGAAAGTATCTTAAGCCTCAAGCCTGATTTATGCTTCGGCATTGACTGCATGCAGAGCCTACGCCGTTTAAAGCATCCATACCTGTGTCGTGGCATGTCTGATGCATGTCTGATGCATGTCTGTGTCAAGAAAAATCATATTTCAATATATATGTTATGTATTTTTATTAATATGTGTCATAACAGTAATAATAGTTTTCTTTTTAACTTTCTTGCATTTTACCTCATCTTCATCCCAGTTTGCCTGGGCATCCCTTGCAGTCTCCATTTGGAAAATCATTGTCTTATAAAGGTTTTGTGGTTATTGTAACAGTATTGGCTGATTCAAATGTCTCACCACAAATTTGTTGCCATCTGGCAATCTTTATATTTGTGGACTCCTTTGATCAATCTCACTGCAGCGTGGTCCATGTTTGTGGCCTGAGCAGGAAATATGTAGAGTCTATCAAGCAGACCAGTCACAGTCATTGTGGTCCACGTTGCTGCGACGAGCAGTTACATTTCTGGGGACATGTACGTCAAGTTACATTGTAGGCTACGGGGTAGATACGGCGTAGATTTAATGCAGCAGCATGAGGCTATGGGCTCAAGTGATTCAGCTCTCCAGTGGCAATAATAAGTGTGGAGGGCGCAAATGACAAAGTCTGCGTAAAGCTTAGGATGGATGGAGCCAATTATATATCAGACTTTATCACAGGTTTTTCTGTTGCCTGAACCAAAGACCAAGTCATTTTTGAGAACCCTAACAAAACTTTAACCACTTTTCTAAGGTGCTTTGTGTTGGTCCATCATATGAGGCCAAGAGAAGTACCAACAGCTCACACAATATGGAGCTTGACACAGATTGTCCCCAGTGTTTACACTTTGGCGTCTGTTTGAGAACATCTTAAATAGACTTAATGAGTCGACCAAAAGCTCCTGAACGCTCCATCAGCTTTGGTCTCCATGAGTCTGGATTGTGGAGGATGCAGCTCCAGAGGCTCCTCCAGCTTTAGAGTTGCTGCTCTGCTGCTTTGACCTCTGGCCTAAAACGCTACTGAGCGAGGATTTCCCCACAAAGAGCGCTCACAAAGCTGCTCAGCGAATCCATTCGCTCTGCTCGCCGAGCTCTTGGCAGTGCCAGTCTGGTTTGGTCAGCCTGGCTTCCCCTGCAGGGTGTAATGATAGGCTGCAAACCACAGTGACACCCTGAACACACCACTGCATGTGTGTGTGCTCGATCCGTTGAGAGTGTGCTAAACCCTGGAACGCTCCACCGACCGCCTTAATCTGTCTGAATCAGAGGTTTCGACTTGAGTGAACACACCTTGACTCACACACACATTTTCTGGCGCCCCCGTCATCAATGCTTGGCAAGGCCTGCACACAGAGGGCACATTAACACACAGCAGAGTCTCACGCCTCAGACACACAGTGCCGTGCGTGGTGTGTGTCATGTCCCAGTGAAACTCCACGTGCTGCCCTTTTCCATGCCATGCTGCCACTTTGGAAAAATGAGGAACTCCATAGTTTTCCCCTCTCGGCCTGTGGGAAGTAGGAGAAAGGGGATTCCACACCGACTCTGTGCCATAAGAGCACTTTTGTTCTACATTTATGCCTGCACACACACACACACACACACACACACACACACACACACACAAAGGAAAAAGTGGTACATGAGTCATGAGTGTGTTTTAAGCTCGAGTGTTCCTTGGAGGGTTGAAGGTTGCAGGGCGGGGACGAGTTCGACTGAAATGGTTGTTTCTGTGTGTGAAGGGGCAGGCTGGTAGTTTGATGTGTCCCCGCTGTATTCCCCATCTTTGTAGTCGTTGTTTCCTTGTTGCGTCAGGGCCAATGATACACACACATACACACACACGCTCACACACATGCACGCTAACAAACCCTCAGACAGAGAGAGGTTTTATTCCTGTGAGAAAATACCTCAAAATTATTGTTTGGATCGATGCTCGACGTTGTCAACTTGAACAGACTTTTAGCGAATTTGATGGACGAGGCTGCTTCAGACTTGAGAAAATAAAAAGTCATGATAAAAACACGTAAAGGGTTTCATTTAAAGATGTCATACATCCTCCAAAAATCATGTCACATAAATCAAATGACTCGTATCCAAACCACAAAAAGCCATCAGTCAAATATTTTAAAAACAAAGATATTTTATCCAGCAGGACAGAGCGACAGCGTGAGCGCCAGCCTCGCGGTGACTCATGGTTGGAATAGTAACTTTAACTGCCTTTCCTTTCATGCCAGCAGTCATTTTGTAATAGCGGGATTTATTTCTTTTCTTTTTTTTTTCACAAATGGTGTATGTTTCATTCTGGTATGAGAGTAAGTATTATGAAATGTGTTGAAAAGCTCCTTAAATTGTGTTTAATCCTGTTATTTCAGTGTGTGGTTACATTTTGTCAGCGTTTGTGTGTCTGTGCTGATTGAGCGTTAGGTGTGTGACGAAATTTAATTTGTGTCTCATTCTCCTTTGACTGTTAATGCTGACGCTAGATGTTACAATGGGTAAGTTTTGTTTGAATGACACATTTCTGATCCCTGGTTTAAACTCAGTGAAGGATCAAATTCTGCGGCAAAGCTTAATGTGTGAGATTTCATACCAGTGTATTTTTGTTAAAGTTGATTCTGGCAAGAATTCTTTGTCTGAATTTGTATGTTACACACGTCATAATACAGTGTCTCATATCCTCCATTTACAGTTAAAAAAAAAAGTATTTTTATTGCCTCATTATTTGCAACAAATGTGAATAAGTCATTGGCCTTTGTGTTGAGATGATTAAGGTTGGCATTCTCCTCTGCACAGACTGTACGTTTATGTACAGAAGGAGTAGAAGTCATGACACCACATCTGGGCTAGCTTTTGTAACTCAGTGTAATCTGTACACATCTGTAGTTTTGACAGAGTGAAAAAGCAAATGCTTAAATTTATCACAGTGACACTGAGGGAAACCTGGTCTCATATGTATAAAATAATCAGAGCTCTCTCAGATATCTTAATTACAGATGAAAAATTGAAGGAAAGTTGCATTTTAGGGGAATTTCCCCTAAAAATCCAAAATCCCGATGTAAGACAAGAACATAGATTACTTTCCGTTTTATGTGTGTTCAGTAGGTCACCAGATACCCGCCCCGCACAAGCGGTTTTGGACGTTCAATGGAAGCGATGGGGAGATGTCGTTACTGTCATCCAGAGCCTCTAAAGCACGTCCAAAAATCTCCAACAGCTTGAACAGAGCTTGTTTGCATAATTGTTATCCAATCATATTGAAATTTTGTTGTTAGTAGTGAGCTAAAGTATGTTTAATGTGGGAGTCAACGTTGGATTGTCAATTTCGGAAAGTTGTGTTGTCGAGGTGCATTGGAGAGCTATTTGACAGTCTGAGGAGGCACTTCTGGAGACGCATGCTGGCACTATTAAAGAACTGCAAAAAGTGATTATTATTGCTGTTAACTTAATTACGTTATCTGTTGCTCCATATGAAAAACTGTAATGGCAAAAAAAAAAAAAAAATCAGCTGAAAGGCTCAAAATGACTTGGAAGACAAAGTTCAGGACCGGTGACTTGTTGGCCTCGACTCTGGACTTCATCTCTTGACTTGAGATTTGCGAAACAATGACTTTATCCCAGACCTGCCAAACTCTTTAAATCAAACATTCCTAATCCTGAAGAGGGTAAATGTCAAAGTCACAGTGCCCGGACAAGTTGAAGTTCACTTGAACTTGTAGTCCCTAGAGAAGCTCTGCTTTCAGTCAGTACTGTGGACCACAAACCAAATGCCCACCAAAGCAAAATAAGAGCAAGAATCTGGAAACATACACAGAAACAACAGCTTTATTTTACAAAGTTGATTGGTAGGTTTGATAAATAAATTCAGCCCAGGCACAGATGTCTCTACTGGCTGTTTTTATTCCATTTGCCCCAGTTTAGACAATAGATGTCAGTATTTTTGGGCTCAGGGAATATTTATGTGATGGAGAAGTGATGGAAAAGAGCTCTGAGCAAAGCAGCAGATGGATTCTTTTCATTAATACATAAACGCACATTTTGTGACTGTTTTCATTTTTGTGCCATAACGGGTTTTTTTTTCTGATGTCTGTGTTGGTTTGTCCACTTTGTGGCTGCTCCCATCCGCATGTTGCCTGTTTCCATTGCCTCAGAACACCCGTATAGCATGACCTTAACGCCATGGTGCCACCAGAGGCAGCTCTTGTGTTGACGTGGGCTGGCGAACTCCAGGTTGCTACACACTCATGGGAGAAATCATAAAAAATGGGTTATTTCATAGCCTGGCAACGCGTTGCTCTACAAAGGCAAAGAGCCCTCACTACAAGAGTACTTTTAGTGTGTTTCAAAGGTCATTACTTAGGGGTTAGGATGATGAGTAAAATCGAACCCATCGGTCATGAGCAACTGCCTCTGTAGTCAAAGAGGTTTTGGTGAGAGACAGAGAATGAGAGAACACTTTGGTTCAAAACTAAAAACAACACAGTTGAATGCCAAACCAACATTTAAATAACAAGAATCTGAAATGTAAAATATAAAAATACTTAGAATATTTGAAAAAAAGAGACTAATCTTTTAAAGCTACTAAGATTCAGTGTGGATTAAGGATGATTGATAAGTTCATGGCCTGGGGTCAAAGCAGGTGAATTCTGCAGATCTCATTACATGCATAAGCACTTCCACTCTTTGATTATTTTTGCAGAAAGTTTAAAGTTAATAACTTCTGTGGTATTTCTGTTTCGGGTAGTTGAATATTTTTAGTCTGCTACGTCAGAAAAATGTCAACATCAGCCTTTGTTCAGTCATCCTTGTCCAACACCTGTTCACCTGATTTGGAACCTTAGACTACTTCCTCTTCCTCAAGATGAAGAATGAGCTCTGTGGTTGCCATCTTTTCAGCGACTATGATTACCAATAGACCAAGTGTATAAATTATGGAGGTATAAAAATCAGTGTGCTAGGTTTCCTTTTTGTTTTGATGCCCTTTACCTTAGGCCTTGAACTTATCAATCAACCCTTACAGCTTCATGTAGGCTTGACGTCTCCAGCTCAGTGTTAACAGGCGAGCTCTGATCTCTGCATTTGTGACCAACAGGAAGAGGAGTTCATGGACTGGTGGAGTAAATTCTACGCCTCGACTGGAGAGAAGAACAAGTACGGGACGTACTTGGACAGAGGCTTCGATACGCTGAAGGTAAGAAAAGAGTTTAATGTAGTTCACTACACTTTTAGGTAAAACACCAAATATTCACAAAACGTCACATCTGTGTGTCCCTACTGGTGAGAAAACAACAAAGAGAATGAATGAAAGAAAATGAAACAAAAAAACAGGAAAAAAAAATGTTTTCAGTAGACTAAATACAGAAGGTGGAGACAGTGAAGTCCTTTGTTCCTTTTTCCTAAAATGTTTTGCTCGTTGCCCCAAACTTCACCATTTAAATCACATTTTTGACCTCTTACCAGTCTCGCCTGTCAGTCTGGGCCTCCATCCTTCCCTCCTCCCCCTCTCTTCTCATGCCCTGTCCTGCTGTCCTCTGACGCCGTGACATTCTCTAAATGGTTCCGATGACTCATCCATGTTAAAAACGCTTCGGGATTGCCGCAGTGGGACGCACTCAGACAACAGGCCGCTCTCCGATGTTGGCGAGTACGAAGCGAGTGATCACGTCAGCTGCCGTCAACGTCTGTCTTTAGTCTCGTTCTTTCGGAGTCTGCCGCGGCTCGCTGCAGCGTCCCAGGAGTTCCTCTGCCATCGCCCACGCTCTGTTTAACCCTTATCCCGATTCTCTCGGCCCAAATGCTGACCTTTTCTTCCACCGGGACTCAAAGCACACGTCACTCTTCTTGTCTGATGCCCAAACAAATGACTAATCATGTCAGAATTTGTGCTTTTTCATTACCCTTAAATAAGACCTCCAACCTCTCCCTTGAAAGCCATTTCACATGACTGCAGGAGCTCAAACTCTCCCGTTTATTTTCTTTCTCTTCCATTGTTGAGTTTTGGTTTGTTTTGCAGCGGTAGGATTACTTTTCTGCAGTTAACCTCATGTATATCTCTGGCTGCACCAGAGCATTTAAGGTAGATTTTGATTCCTTAATTGGTATGAAAAAGTTGTTTTGCATAATTTTGTAGAAAATTAACAAATTATCTTATTAATTTGGAAAGCACAGGTAAAATACAAAGTAAACGTATGTATCTACCTCATGCAAATGTTTTAAAAATTTGCTAAGTGCCAGAAATGTTCCTGAAAGGCCAAGATATATGTGCTCCAATGTCGATGTCTTTTCATCAAAGGAAAACAGAAAAAAATGGCTCACACTAAACGGCACAG